>DWTO01002123.1:0-14595 GCA_018244755.1 Jemadia pseudognetus
GCTAACGTCGTCGGCCCGCGCGCACAGGAGCGACCAATCGCTTACATTGCCGTGTGTGGAGCGCGGCGCGGGCCGCGCGGAGACCGAGTGGGTGCTCGCCATTCAGATGTATCAAGGCTTCGAGCTCGCTCCGTCGAGCTGGCCCATTCAAGCGGCTTGTGCGTTTACCTCTATTTATTATTAAAACACGATTTACATTTTAACACATTCTTTATATAAAAAATGAAAAGAAATAAAAAAATGTTGATATTCTTGTTTTTTGTTATTTAACATGTGACCGTTATAATATCGTTACTTTATTACTGCCCTTTTTTCCAAATGTATTTAAGGAGACAACTCCTTATAATACATATGAATAACCGAACTGTAGTTTAGTAAAAAAATAACAATATTTCTTTACTAAACTACGTTTCGGTCATTCATATGTATTATTCATAGTTTCAAATTATCTTCTCTTCATAAGTAGTTCACGAATTGAAACTGGTACTGAACTTACCCTAGTACTATGCTCATGAACATTTATGAAAGTGAATGCAGGATTAAGTCGCACAAGATCGGGTAATAAATTCATAGGATAAATACGTGGGGATTGATAGTTGGTATTTAATTGGCGTTGGCCCTAATACGCGACGTGTGATTGACAAACTGCCTGCGCCGCGCACCCAAGCCCGTACAGCTCTTCGATAAATCTTAACTCGAATTAAATGCCTATCTGATTCCGTCTGCTCGCTCCGTATAAAAACACGGCCATGTACCAATGTTACTTGACTTGTAGTACCCTACACCGGCTTCGAAACGCTATCACGATAGTTTGTTCCTATTTGTATTTACGATAAATGTAAACACTTTATCCTTATGAAGTTTTGTTTTCCCCCGGTCGGCTTCAGAAAAATATTATGAATGAATAATCTTGTGATAAATAATAACATGAATATTTCAGTTCCTATAGGTATTTTTTGAAAAGTTTCTTTAATTTTTTTATTCTCTAGTTTGCGTTGAGGTTCAAGAATCATGACCAAGTAAATTAATGTTCGAGCGTGTCATCAAAATAATATTTCAAATATAATTTGCTTGTCACTAAATCATATAACGATGTCAGAAACTTTTCAAACTAAATATTAGTCTACATACCTACATACATATATTGTAGTTTCACTCTTTCAAAATATAGTAAATAAATTAATCACAAATACAGTCGATGGGTCTCCTCTCAGAATGCGAGGGTTAAGGACATAGTCTGCCACGCTGACCACGTGCGGGTGGCAGACCTCACACGCCTTAGAGAATATTTTTTTTGACAACATGTTTTTAAGGTGTGTAGGTTTCCTCACGATGTTTTTCTTCACCCGGTTTGGGTTTGAACCCGGTCTCGCGGAGTGAGAGGTCGAGTTTCAAACCACTAGGCTATACTGTACTGGCACTAACTAGGCTATACTGTAATATAAATAATTTAGATAAAATATTATGTTATTCAATCTAACCTTTACCTTTGATGGGAAATATGTATTTATATAGCAACAATAGCGAGGTGACTACGCCGAAAGGGAATCGATTTCTTGGTAGCATTTTGGGGTGAAATTATGGGCAACCAAGCAAGTAAAAACTAAGCAACCAACGAAAAAACCATTTAGAGTTATTTAATATTGGAGAAACATTATCCCGATATATACAAATGTAGGACTAGTTGTAATTTAAAATATGTTCATAGTATACAGCATGCTGCGTCGAGAGATTATGCGAAACACATTTTATGTTACACCAATTACAATATCTCTCAGCTATTTGTATTATTCCTAATAAATTAAATTACTCATGATATTTATTACAGTGTTAAATTCCGCACTACCTAAATGTTAAATATTTTAACTGGTTATTGACATTTAGTTAGTTTCCACAGTAACAGGGTAAACACCAATTAACGTAATATAATTAGAGCCCAATGACGCGCCTATTTTTAATTACACGGTCGGACGCTGTCCCGAAGGACATCGGCTTGGCTGTCAGAATTTAATAGTTCTACCTCTACACTATTAACCTTATTTGCAATATACGACACATTACTCACGTTTACGTATTCCTTCATGTACTGTCGGCGGTCGCGCTCGCTACTGCCCGACTACGACGCTCACTACTAGAAGTGCACGTGTATTGGCATTCTAGGAATTCAGCACGTCCTGGTTGCCTCGTGGGTCTTTTTGGTTGCAAGCGTGACTGCCGATCGAGAGGTCCTAGGTTCAAATCTCGGGTCGGGCACTCTTGGATTTTTCTCACTTCCATTTTCTAGTAGTGATTCGGAGTTTGGATATGCGCCCGATATATGGCAATAGACACAATCTATTCCATAGCGGACGTAAAGGTAACTGATGAAACATGTGAGTGTACTGTAGTACACTCACACTCTTCTGCCTACCTCTTCGGGGATTACAGGCATGATGTTACGTCATGTCACGTTACGTAGTGATTACACCGAGTGGACGGCCTAACGATTGAACTAACTTGTCGAATTAACATGGCACTTAGCTGGACACACTGTGCACGTAGTATGTAGAGTAGATTTGATTAAAACAATTCAACGAGCAGTACACAGCAAAGCCAGAACAACATTCTCGCAAGTGCAGTTGATAAAACAACTTATGTGACCCCCGGTCGCAGTATCGCACCGTATCGCGCTCCACTCCAACACTCAATAACAATTTGTCGGCATCGACCGCTCGCCGCGATTACGGCGGCTCTCCCTTGAAGTGTCCGAACATCAGCGAAATACTAGAAGTAAACTGTTATCTACGCACTGAGGTGGATAAATAGCTGCAAGTAATTCCCGAAGACCATCAAAACATAGGTAAATAAAGTCATGCATAAACCCGTAATTATCATCATTTATAATTTATTGTAAGGTTGTTATTGCGTTATTTGTAGTATACATATTAATTATTAATTATACATTTTTTTGTCTCGCTTGCTATTAAAATGATGTAAAACTGCATAAACATACTCAGTCCATATTACTGATAACTTAACAAAGTAATAATATAATTAAATACATTTTTATAGAATGTATAACTATCGAAACTAAATGCAAGTTTAGTTCATGTATTCGTATCAATTACGATTGTCCCGTGCTCTAGTGAAGTTCTAATTTACTGTTCGTTTATGTACTATTAGTCAAAAGTATCCTTATAAACATAGCTTAAACAAAGCCATTGATACTGTATGAGACCAAAACTGTTCAAACAGTTACAATTCAAACATTAGCGCTCAGTGTAACGTTAAGAAAACACTATCACGACATCGCATAATCTACGGTCGCATTCAAAATGCATGTTTGCGATGAATGTTACAAGTGCGATCTATCGTAAGCGCCGTGGGCGTAGCGGTAGTGAAAGCGACATGCGATATTACTCCGTCGATACTGATGCTCGTAACTTGTTATTGATTCAACATAATCGGTTTGGCTCGCGATCTTCTAATGGTTTAGCAGATACAGCGGCTTAATTTTGTCAACGGTGCGCGTACGTCACGTAAGATTTAGTTCCCGTGACTGTTGCGCTGCCAGCATAATTGCTCACTATATTGCATTATATCAATGACTATTTTTCATGATAAATGATAAATAAAATAAGAAAACCGTGAATATTAACAAACAAGACGATATCGATTTCTCAAACCAATTGTCGAAGTATTATGAAAATTCGTACGTGATATACAAACTGTGTAACATTTTACACTAAGTTGCGAAAATTCTTATGCATTTGATATTTCAGCGGTCTGATATTGGATTACGTAACCCCGTTGACTGTTCGCAAGCAGCACAATATGTCAGTTTTCCACTGAGGTGGCATAGAATCTGAGCAAATTTGCCGCCGCGTCGCGCGGTCCGTTTGATCTACGGACAGAATGTAATTAAAGAATTAATGATCCGATACGCGGAGGCTGTTTTATCGCAATTAAGTGTGCGCTATCGATCGACCCAGTTGCGGAGTCTGTGCACTAATTCACAAGTCCCAGGCCTTCGAACACGTCTGCTTGCGTTTGGTTTTAGCGAGTATTAAATTGAGTGGCGGTCGACTATGCAATTTTAATATACATTTCAGTGTTGAGCAATCTTCTAAACATTAAGGTTCTTTCATGAGACGTTCAATCTAAGGTTAAGATTTGATAACCGGGAATACTAAAACATAATTTTTAATACTTTACTGCCGGTTTTGATTCGGATAAGTATAGGAATAATTAAGTTATCCAACTGGAATTGATAATTAAGTGTTTTCTATATACGTACATACCTATAGTAAGTTTCCAATGTAATTGATATTTATATAGTAATTTTAGTATTCAAATCAACTTCTCCGTTTGTAAAACGTATTTCTAATTAGCTGACACGACATTTAAAACAAAATTTATTGATATCAGATAAACAATTATAAATCCACAGCCTAGCCTAATCTAATATAATTAATCGTATTTATTGGTATCGAATAAATAATAATTGATCAGAGCCTTATGTAAAATCGCTCAGTTACTCTTAAGAAGTAAGCAAATCATGAAGTATAGGTGAAACAACATCGAAACAGGTGAAACAACATCGAAAACGTATTGTTGAAACTGATAGAGTGTTAGTCGAGAGAAGCGAACAATACACGCCGCGAACAGACATACGCTCTGCGACAGGTTTGGCAAAGAGATAGTAACACGACATTTAAGAACTTTAAAAGCTCATAACGGGTTTATTGTTACAAGGTTTCGGTGCAGGCGACAGACATGTGTGTACAGGCTACGGAATAGTCAAATTGGCGAACTCGTAGGTGGCTCGTATGAAACGAAATCGTATCCATATTTATATATATTCATATATATATTTACATATATATATTCATTTATATATATGTATTTCAGCACAGCATAAATAAATTCGGTGAGTATACATAAATACATAAATACACGATGATCCATGTTTGTGTAAAAAATTTCTCTCTCTGACGGACCACAGGCAGGCATGCTAATAGTTGGTAATGCAGATTTAAAGAGCATTTTACCTTATATATCAAATTAAGAAAGTTATCTTAAAAATACAAATTGCACTACTAAAGGGAAGACTTTTTTACATACAATTTAATCATCTATAAATATTTGTGGAAAAGATTTTTTTACAATCGCGTATATACTCCAATTGTACTCAAACTCTATTGGGATGAAGATAACATATTGGCGGCTGTTTTTGTTCTTACTAGTTATCTCAACCTTTATTATTATATGGAAATACTTCTAAAAAGAGTGATTTTTCATTACTCACACTTTCAATCTCACAATACTCTGCGTAGAGCTCTAATGTCTATCAAACATATCATGTGCGCGAACAATGGAACAAGCAACATTAGAGCGAAACTCCTAAATAGCTCGCAAGGCTAATGGCGGTACACAATGGAGGCGTCAATAAGAATCCCACATTCCTGTTGCGTCTCTAACCTGATTAGAGGCACTGGGTCACTGGCAATTCTGCTCTATCTGTTCCTAGAATTCTAGAACAAGAATACCTACCGAGAATTTATGTCCACGCTTAACTTATGTAGAGGCTGTGTATTAGTAAGCGACGTTACACCGTACGGAAGATTTGCTTTCAAGTTGTTTGTACGAAAACTGTTGTATGCAATGGTCACATATCACTCATTCGAATAGAACTAGACGATTGAAGCACTTATCCGACTTATCATTATGTTCCGTAGAGATTATTTTTGTAAAATGGCTTAAATATAATTTTTGTGCTGTTTATTTTGCAAATTGATTGGGTCGTGTTGCTTTATAAGCAACTTTCATGCTATGTATAATGCGTATGACAGAGATATAATGCAACGCATGATTAAATTATTAGGTTTTATCATTACTACAATCATTTTATAAAGGCCTATCTCTCTATCTATTGTTTCCAAAGATCTCATGGATCCTTTCTATTTACAAAAAGAAACATTTCTCTTCGTCGTCCTCGTAATCTGAAGTACTAGGTTTAAGAAGTAGTAAGTATCAAGTTATTTATCGTTTAGATTCAAAGCATGGTACGAAACTTACAAACCATCGCTCTTTATTGAAGTTTATAATGAACACCTATGAAAAGCTTAAAAAAACCGCGGAATTGGTAATAGATGATTTTAGTTTGTAAAACGTCCAAAATATTTGACTAATGATCGGGAGGTCCTAAGATCAAATCGCGGGTCGAATACTACTGGGTTTTTCCAACGTAGATTTAGGAGTGGCTTAGATTTCGGAGCCTGGACTCTGGATATGCGTCCGGTATATGGTAATAGACACCACCTATTCCATAGTGAGACGTAAACGTACTGTTGAAACTGTTGGGTGTGTACAATACTCCTCTGCCTACCTTTTCTGGAATTACAACCGCCATGCTACGTTTTTAAGTTATCAAAAGCATTTGCTTAAATTCATCTGATGAAGTTTAACCTATATACATAGGAAGATATATCGCATGTGATATGGTGCTATATATAGAAAGTTCTAATACCGAATAAATTTGTAAATCGAGAGCACAATTCAATTAATCGTTTACAACGAGGCGAACACACTGAGAGCCGCCGCTATACGAGTAGGTAATAAAGCGGGCTGTCCGTACGGCGCGCAGTAAACGGACTCAGATTAAGCTGTTTGCCGTTGCCGTACAGCCAATATTTGAGATCTCACAAGCGGGTCACGCAAAGACGCTCTGTCGGCCATTTGCAAGTGCAAATTTTCCGAGATAAAAATAATCTTAACTACAGGCTTAATTAAGATTATGTGATAAACACGCCAAGCAATAAATTAAGTTTACGAGCCGGCGATGAAAACAATATGTAGGTGGCATATGGGAAAGTCGCTCTTGACCGAGACTTCCTTTTTTTATTGATTATTATCAAACCAGGTATCCCACTGGATAGGTTTTAAGTATTTTCAATATTATTTCTTTTCTACTCTGAACTCCAAGTATACAAATATAGGTAACTTTAAACGTGTTTGGTTTAAGCTTAGCAGACGGGTATAAATTGCTTTGTACGAGTATGTATCACATGAGATATTTAAACACAATGCCTCCACCGGCTAGTATAATTCGATAAGAAGATAGCTCATAATAAAAAAGTATAAATGAAGAGTTCATAAATCACATCTCTATTCCACATCCGTCACTTCCGGTTCAGCTGGAACCGTTGTGTAATGTCCTAAATTTCTACCATTGTATTGTGTATTACAGCCGTAATTGAGCAATAAATGTGGTATTATGCGGTTTGGAACTATCACACTGAATTATATGAATTATTATTTCATAGTCGGGTCATCAAGAGATTATAGTATAGCCCCGATGTGTCGGTGTGTTGACAACGACTTGTCGGGGTAGCCAGTGCTAAGGGGGATTATCAGTTTTTAATTTAAAAAAGGATGTAAATTCACACGTTTCGGTTCTAGGAAGAATACATAATGTCACATATTCTTCTGTTTTTATGGAAAGCGCGACGTCCCATCGGTTGCCTGGGTAACAAATGTTTAATCCTCGTATGACATTTGGAACTCTCGGAAAGGGTGACCAGTAATCTGTAACTTTACAATTGAAATACTGAAAAAGTATTCTGAGGTATTGCTTATAGTTCAGGTTATTTGTTTCAAAAATTGCATGTATACTTTTAGATTTCTGGTACCAGCCCTCATTTAAGTTTTATATAGGTACCTACATACATAAATAATGACGAGTAGGATTTCTGGGTATGGTAAATAATCATCTTTTTAAATAAGAAAGGAAGAATGCTCACGTTGTTTACAGTCTACATGTAAGTAACAAAAACATGGTTTTTAACGGCATAACCATTCCAATGTTCACGAATAACGAAGATGTTGAGGCTGCGCCGCTCTGGCGCTAATCACTGCTGCAAACTTTAATGTACTAATCTAATGACTCATATAGTATATAATTATAACACATGTGTATAATAATTATGATATCCACCATGTTTTTTTCTACTTTTATGTCACAAGTCCCGTGACACAGTGACTCTGGTGAGTCACTTCGTTAACAATTGTTTTAGTAATGAGTTGCATACTATATTGCATAATATATAGGTACTCCTTATATACAAAAAGGCAACATATCTTTTTATTAACGAAAAAAATATACACATTATGAAGGCAGACGATGCGCAACAATATAATAAGATGATATAATCGAAGAATTATGTAGATGTGGTAGGAAATTGTATAATGAAGGACTGGCAGTAACGTATTGAGTATTGAGCAAGCGGTAAATTAATTTATAGCCATAGTGTTATCGACGGCCCTCGTCCTTCATAGCCCACTCGTGTCGCAGCCGACGTCCACTCGAACATTACCGAATACACGCTAAAAAAATAAACAGTTGATTTGTTAATGTTATGATGAGCGTGTCGCAATTCAGTCCCTCCCATCGTCGACCAAATTGACCTTCTGTCAAGGGCACCACATACTGAACTGACGAATTGTATTGTAACAACACCAAGCGTTAATTTATTATTTCTGTAAACGCATGACTTCCGCCCTTTGAGCTGTAGGAAGTGATTAAGTGCTGGAGTTTCGATAAAAAATAACAAAGTTTGAACATATTATTCTCACGATCGTACTAACACTAACGCCTACTAAATTGAGAGTGCGAAGGTAATATGAGCCTTATGTATATCCTTCCGTGATTATTTATTTTGTATACGAACTAAGTTGCAATTTGTTCGTATAGTATAGTATAGTAATATAAAATATAACAATAAATACACGCCTGACATGTAGCTTGAGTTTATTTTGGGTTCTAACTCTAACATAATACATACAATGCTCAAGTTAAATTGTAATCAGTCTAAATGTGATGGAGCATTATGCTCGCTGCGGAGTGAGTACGTGTGGTCGCGCGTGTGCGCGTGCGCCGTGCGCATGTGTGTGTGCACAATATCAACAAACGTGTACTAATTAACATCCATTCACATGTGTGGAGACCTTGCGCGGCTCGTGTGTGCGGCCACGCTTCTTATCGCGGATATGTATATTCTTAACGTTAAGAACAGTGTAGTTAGGCATAGCGAGGGTATTGTTAATTTGCAATAACTTTTAATATACCTACGTGCCTCTTTAACAGAGATACACATTTGGTTAATGTTATGTGCGTAACTAAACTCCCTTTGTCGATTCATTTTGTAGGTCGACTATATTGCGTATTGATACGAGTATGAAAATTGTGGTCGGACAATGTTTAAAGTCCTGTGTTGACCTCTATTGAATAAATAAGCGGGATGGAGGACACTAGGTGCAATGGTAAAACAATTACTATTTTCGAGCGCGTTGATCGCTCCGGGCTATAAAAAACGGCGGCGTAGGCGGCGGCACCCATTCATGTCTGTACGATTCGTAACACACTGTAACTACGTGCCGCGTGTCCGAATTATTCCGCCGATCGCAACATATCGATTGTAAAATAAACAATGTACGTATTACATAATATGTATAGTGAACTGTCGGCTTATTCTTGACCTACTCCAACTTGTTAATTAATTTTGCTTGGTATGCCTAATAAGGTGCAAGTGTACGTACATACTCGTACATACGAGTATATCCTATGCGATGGAGTTTATTTCAAACCGAGTTCAGACGTCAAAAATACTTATATTCTTCTAACACAAATAAAAATTGAACTATTATACTTGAATTAATAATGTAATACGTGAGCAATAAAGGATTTTTTAGCTTCACATCTATATGTGCGGATTTTAATTTTATTTTATTTATTTTAATTCACCCGTGCGGAGAATAATTTCGAATCTAAATTAATCTAAAATAAAATGAATGCCTTTACAGCAACAGCTTGTCACATCAGATCAATTAAGACTCATAATCTCCGCTACAACTACTGTATTGATACCCCTGGTTCTATCATTACATTGCGCATCAATTATTATCAGGAAATGCAGGTTAATATTCTTGAAGGTACAATTTGTATGCTACTTTCTACGTAAAAATATTTTACCTAATATCATCACACATAATCAACCTGTATCAGTTCACTGCGTGATGAATGGCTTTCCCCTATCGTAAACCCTGGTCTTATACACTTGCATAGGGACTTCTCATTTGTTGTGCTTCATGTTGAACTGGGAGGCGCTTATACTCCAAAGAAATAAGTCGTACGATAACTGCAAGCCACGGAATACGGAATAGTCAATATACACGTACAAATAAAAAAAGAAGTGAAAAGAACCGCGTTGGCATATACCCTTTCTTATTAGCGTCCCTCGCGCCGCGTGCTCTACATTCAAGTAGTTCTCATGCATTAGGGCAGCCCGCGAACAGCTGCTACAGTACTTTAATTATTTTTATTGTCCCTTTAATTTTTACTGAATTAAGTGCTTCACATTGGCCTCTGTTTGTCCTAATTCACATGTAATTAATTAATAAAAGGGTTAAGTACCTATTTACATACATATAAACAAACATATGACAAAATTTATCTGATGTTTTAGAAAAGGCGTTACAATTTTATATAAGTCTTTACAACTTTATATAAGATCACACACATTTGAGTTGTAAGTGGGTGCCAGGTTTGTCTTGGTTTTCCGCATCTTTATGATTAGAACACAATTCGATAATGGTAGCAGTAAACGCATTAGTAATACCTTCGCAGTGGAGCTTCAAACAGACAGTTCTATTTCCGGTCGAGACTGTGCAAGTGTAAATATTATCCTGTCAAAGTCGTGCAGCGATTAGTTCAATTGCTGGATTTATAAGGATGTGGTTTCAGTAGTACCTTGATAACGGGCCAATAATAAATACGGAAATAATAAATACATACCAATATGAGGAAAATTTTAAAGTATAAAATCTGGAATAATGCCATATTCAGTTACAGGTAGGAGCCAAGTTGCAATGTTCTATTAAGTGTTTATGTTCACCCCACACAACCTTGTTAGCGCTCAAATTGAACCACCAGAGTGACAAATGTATTAGAAACTTTCGTGAACCTCTTTATGAACCGTCGCGTATGCATACTTGACTAAAGTACTATAAATATTATTATCATTCTATTTCTACCAGTAATCGAAGCATACACCAGGGATCTACAGACAATATCTTATTCAGATAATTTTAGTAAGCGATAATCTATATTTATTAATAGAATAGAGACAAAGGTATTTATAAAACAAAATTTCATGTAGACGACTTATGGTAGAAACAAGTTGTGTAGACGTATAATATAATAACTGAATTCGGTTTTGAGTTTTGGCTAATCAGTCATACAACATCAAGTGATTACTGCAACTTGTGGACATGTATGATGAACAAATGTGTAGAACAGTTCTGAAATGCTATTTGTGGTCAGTCTTAGCTGCGACACTAGCGACGCACTACAATTTTCAACTAAAAAGACAGGATATAGTGGAAAATATGCACTGATTTAGTGGAAAAATAGTTATAGTGATAGGTCGTACATGTACGAACGGACGCTCCGCTGTGGCTGATGGCGGTATATTGTAAAGAGCTACCATACTCGTATATATCTTCAAGTTTCGCCCGCACGTTGTTCTCTGTACTAGTCTGTTGTAGTCTACTGTTTGATTTCCTATTAGCCCGAAATACGAATGGTGAATTTACGTTTTGATGATCATACAAGTGCAATTATGTATTTACTCATTTTATTTATATATATTATAGTACAGTTCTAATCTTACACTCGTACAAACTACATGTTTATTATTGTAATAGTCCCTATATTAAACATACTACTACATACTTTTATAAAAAACATGTTTAATTCAACGGAGTAATAAACCCAATGAGCATGACAGTGTTGCCAGCATTTTCAATAACATATTTGATGATATTTACATATTAGGTACCTACATACTGATAATATAATAAACAGATTTTGCCGTATCTTTCAAAGTTTTGGCACGAATTGAAAATAAAATTGTTACAATAATTTTGAAATTTATAAAAAGGATTTTTGACTGCCTCGTTGTGCGTGTTAGTTGCAAGTGTGACAGCCGATCGAGAGGTTCTAGGTTCGATTCCCAGGTCGGTCGCTACTAAACTTTTCTAATTTAGATTTTCTAGTAGTGACTCGAAGTCTAGATAATATGTGCCCGGTGTATGGCAATAGGCTCACCACCTATTCCATACTGGGACGTAAACGTAACAGGTGAAACGTGGGAGTGTTCTACATTCCCCTGCCTACCTCTTCGGGGATTACAGGCGTGATGTTTCGTTTTAAAAAAAAGATTGATATAGTTTTTGTTGTTGTTAGTAGTACAAGTACCTATACTCGTGTTATACACACATACACGTGCATGCTTATGTATATTATCTGTTCGTACATATTTTCGAATGTGGATTTGTAAATATATAAAAAATCTATATGAAATGCAATGCATCTGGGCAAAGAAGTAACTTTATGCGACTGTATGGTAGTAACGTGGGAACATAGAGGGTACTCCCATGCGCTTTAGTGTATAGTCACGTGACAATACTAATATTATGAAATATAAATATTTTTAGACACATTATTTAGCCAGGAATTACCTGCCTGACATTTTATACAAAACTATCTTGTCGGATATTTAGATATATATATATATAATAAATGACTCATAATACGGAAATCCACCTTTTGGCAATGTTGTCTGTGATGTAGGGAACTATGAACGCTATAGGTATTGTTGTAATTGTTTCGACAAGTAGCTCATTAAAACAACACGACGAATTAGGTAAACCGTCACAAACTGTGTGTCATGTTTATAATTTATTTTATCTATATATGCGAGTATCACAGCAATTTATTTTGTCAAATTTTTTGTAACGTTGCATAAGTTATTTCCATAATACAACTGTCCAATAACACGACAATGTTTTATGTACGCAGGCAGCTAGGTCTAAAAAAATATGCCGTGCCGTACTAGCGTTGATTTATTGCCGGGTTTAAATTGCATTCAGTTATGATTTTATAGTGTTTTATTAATCTTATTTATGTAATGCAATTAAGTTCGAGGAATTACGGACACTAACGGAAGCAGCTGCTACTGAAATACCACTACGGTAATGTCTGATAATAGCATACATAACAATTAGTAAAAATATTATTAATACAGTGGTTGTAAGTGTAAAGTGGAAATGTGTGGAGTAATTTCGATATTGACTTATGCATAATATAACATACATATGTTATCAAAATACTTTGTTATCTATTCGTTTATCTATCTAAATGCCGGTGAATACTACATAGTTTGTACAAATAGCCAATTACTTTTATTAAAAGGTTTCAAACTGTTGTTGTCACAAAAATATCGCATGAGAATTAAAATACAAGAAGCCACGAAATTTTGTTAAGTAACCATGTAAGCTGAGAGCCAAGGTCACGGGTCCTACCTTAGCACGTGCCCGGCACAGCGTGAAGTCGCTCCAGCAGGCTCTTGTTGGTGCTCCCGGAGACACAGGTTCCCAGCACGCACAGCTCGGCGAGCCGGCGCAGTCTCAGCAGCACCGAGACGACGAGCACGAGCCGAGTGGCATCCGTTCCGCCCGGCACCGCCACCACACGCCGCGCGTTCAAAACATAGCTCTCACGATACTTCTTTTCGACACACAGACTCGATTTGCAAAATTTATTCATCGCATCCGCCGAAAACACCTATAACATCGATGAGCTGCACCGAATTTAGGCAAGCTCGATTTACTGCCCGGGCCCTCCAATGTTGTCTTTACGGCCGGCACAAATTAGCACCAATAAACTGCGAGAAAAACCACCATAAGACGCTAATGTAACTCGACCGCCGCCGGAAAACTCGATTTCACACGACACACACGTGAGTGCGGAGCGAACGCCGGCCACAGTACGCGCTCGACGCGCTGTAAACAGACGGAGCGCGGCTCAACAACACGCGCACACGCGCAGCGCCGCACACGGCCACGCACACGCGCACACCACGCTCGGCGCGCGCATTCTCGCTCGCGCCCGAAATAGATATCACGTCACCTTCCACCAATCATACTTCGAGTCCATCACGCCATAGCGAGCTCTCATTGGTAGAGACTTCATTGACGGATTACTTGCCATAAGGCAGTTCAATTTGCGATTAACCGAAAGATTTTGATAAAATTTAACAGATATGAAATCGACATAGACGAAATCATTGATAGGGCGCTGTAAATATAATTGATAACATGATTAATAAATTTTACATATGAAATAAAAACATTCATAACGAATTTGTAATCATAAAATTCGTTACGAACGACTCTACTTACGGATAAAGCAGAGCTTGCGCTTAATACATATAAATATTTTTTCTTGCTCCTTTTACATTATGCTTACAATGATTGCGCTGTATATCCTGGTCATGATTTTTAAATCACTCGCTTACAGTTTAATTCGATATTTACTTTTTATTTAGATTTACCTATTATCGTAGCTAGTTACTGCTATTGGAATTTGTACCATTGCAATATTTTATTCCCACAAAATAAATCCGTGGCACTGTAACAAAGGAAAACGCACATTTGTTAAAAGATACAATGAACACAGATATAGATCCATACATTTTCAATTGCGGTGTGGACAAG
>DWTO01002124.1:0-14590 GCA_018244755.1 Jemadia pseudognetus
GGTAGGCAGAGGTGTGTTGTATACTCCTATGTTTCACCAGTTACGTTTACGTCCCATTATGGCATAGGTGGTGAGCCTATTGCTTTAAACCGGGCACAAATCGAAACTCTAAGTCACTACTACAGACTTTTAATTAAAAGTTCTAGTTAGAAAACTTTAATAGTAGATACTCGACTCGGGATTTGAATCCAACACCTTTCGATACGCAGTCGCGTTCGCAGCCGCTCCACCTACGGAGGCAGTCATTTACAAAGTTACAAAAAATTGGCATGTCAGTAGCGGAAAAAATGTATTCTTGCATTCGTGTCGATAATTAACGTATTAAGGGCGCCTATGAAATGCCTGATACTTTCATATGAATTAGTTTCGTATGCCACAAAAGTCTCCTATAAAATACATCGAATTTCATTAATATAATTATTCGCTTCTACGTCTAGGAAGGAAAGTTTCTGAAGATCATTTATTAGTGAAAATCCAAAATTATTGTTAATAACCTTAGAAGTTTTCGCTCGGCGATAGTCGGCAAGTGGTATATAAGTCAGGACACTAACTGTAATTTACATACACAATAGCATATACATACATATAGAAAGAAATATGAGTTAGAGACGTTTTTTTGTTAATCATTCTTCGAAAGCGTATTGAGTGAATACAACAACCCGCATGCCTTAGGGATTATGGGCACAGCCCCATTTCAGGGCGCACGGTAGATAATAATTTTGTTGTGGAACAAAAGACATTTTATAAAGAAATTGTTTTCGCCGTAATCTAGCTTAAGTTCCTATATCATGTTTACTTATTGTTAACATTTCACCGGTAACTTATAAGATATTTATATAAAAAATAAAAATCTAAGTAGATCGATTGTCTAAAGTAAAAAACATATGTTTAATATACTGTCTAGTTCGTGTCATTGACATTTCTTATACAGTAGAACTAAATTCAAATACCACAAAACAAGAATGACTATTAAGTCAGAATAAAAAACAATACAATTTTCATACGTCTTTTTTAAAATTCATTCTGCGAAAGAGGCATTTGTCTTTTTTCCATTCTCCAACGCCAGATCCAGTTTTTCTTGAAAGTAGCACTTTTTTCATCTTATTCTGCTCGTTTTTTACCCCTATTTTTCTTCCTTTGGTAATTTTCATATTGTTTCTTTTGCTTGATAAGTTTATTTCTTTTCTTTGGATATAATGTAGTGATGGTATGTTTGTTAGGTTGATATGGCATAGCACCTTCTTTCTTGTATCTGTTGGCGTCATATAGAAATATATATTTATAGGAGTTTAAGATATGTACAAAAGTGTGGTCATTAAATAGTCGATTCGTTGAAATTCTATTCCTCATTTCGGAGTTCCATTATTTGGACCCTGCAGCAGCGGATCAGTAGCTGGTTTCCCGCCAGAAATTATATATGTTACGGTTATAATATTTTTTTTATCAATTGTGTTTTTTTATTGTATAATTGTAAGGTTAAAGTGATTATATCAACCTAAATAGGCTTATTATGATTTGTTCGTACTCCATTCATTCTATTATGGAAAATCGTGACATATTAACCTAGTGTAAAGAATAATATTGATTTTGATGGCAACTGAATATGAATAAGTAGGTAATTGTACTTAAAGATAAATAAATATTGTTATAGTTGAATACTTTTATATTTTGACTATTATTAACTAATAAAAGGTTAATAAATATATATTTTTGGTACATTTACTTATATATGTATGTAAGAAAATGTAACATAAGAATTGGGATAAATATAACACATGCATGCCTACTTATTTATTTTACTTATTCTGCTTATTCTTATTTTATTTTTATTTTTATTTTTTTTTTGTTTCTGTTTGTCTCATATGTTCAATTATAGTTATTTTTATTCTGTTTTATTCTTTATTATGTGTCTGTCTCTACTTTTTGGGCGAAATAAATATGCTTTTCTTTTCTTTCTTTCTTTTCTTATAGGCTCTTGCGTACGACAATTACGTATGATTATTTCGTATAGAAAGTTTGAGAAATTTTATTTATAGCACATAAGGCAATATATTATATTGAATGTTAGTAACATTTAGTATTATGTAGTAACATAACAATAGTTGTTGTTTTTATATCATCAAGCCACATAAATTAAACGATAGGAGATATAGGAAGCACCATATGTTTCTATCCTTACTGATCTGAAGTGCTTCTTTCACACAAATCATTCTCATATAGGTACATACGCTGGTTTCAGAATATCTCATAATGATAATGGCATTAGTTCTGACATAATACAAACAGTATATTTAATCAGTTATTATGTCGCATAATACAGGAATAACCCATATTAGAAATATTACAGATCGTAAAAAAAAAGTAACATCACGCCTGTTATCCCCAAAGAGGTAGGCAGAGGAGAGTAGAACACTCCCAGAATTATAATAATTATATTAACTAATTATAGATCGTAGCTACAAAAATCTAAGACTAACAGAAATCATATAAAAATTAAACCCCACTTATTATACACGTACGAGTGGGTCCATTCGTTCAGGAATACAACAAATAATTTACGCTCAACATTTTCCTATATTAAAGAACGGACGGTGGCAACACGTTTGGGGTAGAATGGACGTGTTTACAGGAAATCAGGGAACGCCTGGGCCGGTCCCGACACACGCGTAAACATTTCGCCTTCATGCTCTGTGAAGCCCTCATTACACCGCTCGAGGCGAGGCACAAGTGTTTCACGGACAAACACTTCGTCAAATTTCACGGAATTTATATGTTGTAACACTATATAACATTATCCTTGTATTTCCCTATAGGGGCAGGCAGAGGGGTATTGTACATATCCACAATTCACCAATTATGCTACACGTGTATAGGGGGTCAGTTTATATGTATCTACCGGGTAGAACTCCAGATTCCAAGCTGCTACTGGTAATTTTAAGTTATAAAAACAAACATGTGAAAATACATCAATTTCTATTTAACAAAATTATTACATAACCATCTTAATAACTAATTATGTGAGTAGCTAATATATATTTTTTAACTTGAATTTTCCAGAAGAAGCACGATTGCATTAGTGCCCGGTGTATAGCCACAAGGTTCACTGACTTTTTCATGTTGCACGTTTACGCTTGTATCAAACGTATTGAGTGTGCTCAGTATCGCCTAGTTGTGTGGCGACGCAGGCTCCGGGCCTACGTGTATCTGTATTCAGGCGCGGCGCGCGCGGCCGATATGAATACCTATGGCTTGTTGTTGGCATTATCTCCGTGTTCGGTAATGTATTCAAATATGTATCAAGCCCCATCCGCACCGAGTTGTTGCTGTTATTTTATTTCATACGCGTGACGCGACACGCGCTTTATTTTTTTTCACGACGCCGTGGCGCGATACTGTCCCTTCAGGAATATTTTTCATGCCATCGACTTGAATAAGTCGTATCAATGTACGACAGATGGATAGGAGGAATATTAATATTGACTGTACTCATATTTTTTCGCCACGATCGTGTGAGTTAATATTATTTTTATATATTCCTTTAGCGTGACATCACGCCTGTAATACTCGAAGAGGTAGGCAGAGGAGTATAGTACATTCCCATGTTTCACCAGTTACGTTAACGCCCCACTATGGAGCACGTGGTGAGCTTACTGCCATACTTTGGGCACATATCCAGACTCTGAGCCACTACTAGAAATTGTAACTTAGGAAAACTAAATAATGCTCGATCCAAGATTTGAACCCCGGAACCCCTCGATCGGCAGTCGCGCTTGAACCAACACGACCAACGAGGCAGTCTTATAATAAATTTTTATTTAGTCAATAAATGTTTACGACTTTTTTATATTATTTAATATGTTTTAAGTAACAGAGGGCTTGCGGTGTAATTGTAAAGAAGGCACATAATGCGCTGGCGCACGTACTTGGAGAGAAATTGTTCACACGGGAGACACCCCTGTCTGCGCTCTCAGCGTTCGAACGGATATTGATCACTTGTCTGTAAGGAATACAAATGTATCAGGAAACTGTGTTCCAGCGCTCCGAACGCCATCCTTTGTGCTGACATCCAACATTAAACTTCATAGCTGGCCGTACGCGCTGTCTCGCTTGTGGGACAAATCTATAACAAGAGATAGGTACTGCGCCACGTAGGTAAGCGCGTCGTTGGTTTACTTGATTAATACACTAAATACATTTTATTTCTTGGCTACCGCGAATTTCCAGATTCAATTTTTGATATATATTTTATGACGCCCGGAAACGTCCAGTTAACATTGCAGGAGGAATGAGAGCCCGCGGCGGCTAACTAGCAGGTGTACGTCGGCAAAGAAAAATGAAATAACGCAAAAAGGAGAAGTCACGGCGGGCGGGGGAGCTACGGCTGGGGTGGTTCTTTCGCAGAAAAGCCAGTTTCCTTTAGTGGAAACAGATAACGATCCGCTGCCGACGACAGAATACGTAACTGCACTCAGTGAGCATAGATCTACATAACTGTAAACTCGCTCGCCTACCGAATCTAACACAACACAATTCCTTGAAGGTCCGCTCTCCCCGAGTTGGCGAGCAACAAATTTTACTTTTTTCAATGGCGTTTTTGGTTATTTAATTAATTCATTAATCCACCAGTGTGCGGTAAAATGATTATGTTAAATATAAATTTAGGGATACGTATATACCTATAAAAAATTGTTATACCATTATTCGTTTACAAATATATATATTCAGAACTGCGTCCCATCTTAAGAAGGTTAGGTGGATTTATAAAGAGATCTATTTAAAACATTTCGATATGAAACTAACAATACGTGGAGCGTTTTCCCGTATTAATAGGTAGGTAGTATTATAAAGAGACCTTTCTAAAACGGTCGGAAGTGAAACTATAGGTTGAACGTCTTTATATTTGCTGAGTAAATTGGAAGAAGGCACACGGGAGGTGGTTTAGAACGTAATTCCTTAGAGACATCGCTGCGTCAGACCACCGCGCGCAGCGGCGAATGCACAATCCGAAGTCGAATCGTTGTTTGATTATTTAACTAGCTCACGAAAACTACCTCCGCTAGTTTAGCGATCGTTTCGAGAAAATGAGCTCTAATGATGAGATAGATACAACATACTTAGATATATGTGGATGTAAGCAAGTTCAATGTAACTGTGGAACAATAGGTTTTGGCCTTGACGCGGTGCAAAGGGCAGCCAGCGCCTGATGCTTGGATAATTTTTCGGATAATGGATGGCTGGATGATATATCAAAACATTATTATATTGTTGTCGTTCAGTCAGTCTCGTATTATAGTTAGATTACAGTAGCTTTGTAGAAAATTGCATCATGATTTAAAAGGAAAATTGTGCTAAGTAAGCAAAAGGCTTTATACAATGCTAATTATACGATCTGATTGTTATTAAATCAAGATATATTTTGTATTTAATGTTTAAAAGTCTAAACAATAACATCTATACTAAGCATGTACCACTTCTGAGAACTATGAGGGATTTCTCCACACAAACTAAGAACTTACGGCGAACCTTAATAGATTGGGAGCCTCCTGGCCGGGAAGATAAAGTTTGTATCAAGTTATTTAGTTAATACGAAACGTGTTTTGATTTTAAACACGCGAATAACCATCGCCGGGTATTGGGAATGAGAGAAAACTATTGTATACTAGTTTGTTTTTAAAGTTAATATGTTAGTTCTTTTGTTTTACAAACTTTTTAATTTTGTTTTGTTGTCACCCGTTTCAAACAAAAAGAAGAGGTCTTTATCGCTGTGATCATGATCAGCCTGCGCCCAGTCCACTGCTGGACATAGGTCTTCCCTGACTAGTTCTTTCCCACAAATCTCACGCTGGGCATGAGAATTGGGGATCGTCTTGAAGAAGGTCTTAGAAAATATGGTCATGAACTCTTTTATCGTTGCCCTGTTGAACACAGATCTCCTCTGTTGGGAAGACTTAAGGCCACACTTTGCTACATTGCCCAAATACGGTTTGGCAGTTGTTACTGTCGGCACTGTACGGTGTGATATTTAGATTGAATTCTTTTTAAACTGAATGCCTATAGATCTGGAGGGATAATACATTTAATAGTATCAATGCGGACGCCCGTCTGAGGTACTGTGCGTTATGGATCGCGTTCATATAAACCATTATATAGGTACCATTGCTATATAATGAGTTTGCATTTCTACGTACATTCAATGTCATATACATTCTATGTAATAAGTTTGCTTTGTCTACACTCGTTAAAAAACAATAGTGCATAAATGTGAGTGTAATGTTTGTTGACTAAATATGCAGCTGTAAATAACAACATGTTATATTTTAAAGTTGTTTTAAACATGCAATGTTTGTTAATAAATTAATTTGTTTATTAAGCATTTATATATCTAGTATGTTATATAAAAATATAATGATAGGCAGTTTTATTGAAATTTTCAAACTTATTGAAAAGAATATTCACCGATATTATCTAAGATATTCCTCTGAGTATAATTGGTGGCCAGATAAACTTTTTGCCTCAGACCCGTTAGTGAACAAAGTTACGTAGAGTTTAATACTTTTTTTTATATCGAATATAGCTATTTTATTGAATTATTCTAACCAAAATTTAATAGTTTAAGTAAATTAAACGTGGTCACAAATGTTGAACAATGTTGTAATAACTACAGTAGTGGACACTTTTGGCGCACAAATTTATAATTTGTCTTTGGTGTCAACTGTAACATATTTTTTTAATACAATTAATCAATATACAACGTAATATCACGCCTGTAGTCCCTGAAGAGGTAGGCAGAAAAGTGTAGTACACTCCCACGTTTCGCCAGTTACGTTTACGTCCCACTATGGAATAGATGGTAATCCAGACTCCAAGCCACTACTAGAAATTCATAGTAATGTAAATACATCTAACGTAAAAGCATTTCTGCGAATAAAATGAAATAAACCATTTGTAGTGTAAAAGGAAAAAAAGTAAGTCTGAGTAAAAAGACTATATCTAATTTATAAATTGAAAAGTTGTCTGGTGAAGAATGCTAAAAGGCATTAGGTACGGTGTTCCTTTTTTATTTTATAAGATATTGACATATAATTTTATTTTACAAGTTAATTATCAGATAAAAACTGATATTTAATATAACACATGAAAGTAATGTGATTGGTATTTTGTAGTTTTTGTAAAGTTTGTCAAATAAGTAGCATCATCCCTGTATCTCTCTGAAAGGATTAGGATAGGAGAGAAGTAAACTCCGGCGATATTTTATTGAACAATATTTTTAACAATATTTGTTAAATCACACATGTCCGATTATTACGAGCTATAGTGAATTAACAAATATCATATTGGAATGATAAGAAAATAAAAACATACATACATATCATTACGCCACATCCCCACCAGGACAGGCAGAGAGCATCGATTACCAAACATCACTCTCCTTACAGACCTGCCTACTGACTATCATCATTCTCTTCATACATGATTGAAAATGGTCGTGATAAATATTGCTTAGTAACAGAATCGTTGGTTTCAAAAGCTACCGCGTTTGCGAGCTGAATATTCGAAAGGTCCACATTGAAATTGCGTTCCGTTTTGTTACACATGACAATATTTGAGGCCAATTAAACGACCCTCGATGTCAGATATTACAATTCGTTATCGGCCATTATAAAATATCGACATTGTTAGTTTAGTATGTATATGAGAGATCCATCACGACAAGGCCCTTACGGGGTACTCAGATAGCATAGAATTCAAATATCTCTATTATTACAGATTTAGTTTTCATGTAACAATATAACAGTAATTATACTGTTTTTTTTACTTAGCTGCAACATAATACATTTCTACCTCTAACAATGATTTCCGTACCCAGCAAGTAAAAAAAAAAAATTATATCCAATAGAATAACCAGTGCGGAGAAGTATACTAATATCTAATAAACAGCAACGGTCGTGCGGCTCGTGCATTGCGGTTCCTCTCGTTCACATCGAAGCCCTAATGGGCATTGCGGGCCGAAGTCGCCGCGCGCCGGTGGTGCCCCACGCGACCGCCTCTTGAATATGCAAAGTGAACCCCGTTGAACACTGAATTGCCGTACTGACTTTTATTTGCAAGCCCCACTCATTGCGTAACAATTTATAATTCATAGTATTACTATAACACATGACATCACGCTTGTATTTCCCTGAAGGGTTACACTACTTAATACACTTCCGCAATTCAACAGTTATATTAATTAGTTATATAATATTGTTATTGGAAATGTTATCGTGTTTCACAAAAAACTGTATTATTCTAGTGGTTAATCATTCAGGCTCGCACTTCCGGGAGTTCTGGAAACAAATCCTAGCATGCACCTCGCATGAAAAACAGTGCGTTTTAATATTAAAATTACTCACAATAGACCTCTCTATTATGTTCTCTAAGTCAAAGGTGCGCCAAATCGTATTTGGCCAGCATGGCGAAATATAGGTAGTCTTTACCGATCATTCGGCCGATGTATAACAGTTGAAGTCAAAATTTAAAAAAAAACATATATATAAAAGCATCACAAAATTATTTCTCCCAGAAAATATTCTTTCGATAAATAGATAAAAAGCGGTCGGGGTGGCGTGTCGCAGCAAACATTGCAGGCTTCCCTCCGCACGCGGCATTGTGCCCGAAATGACACGTGAAAGGCGTCGAGAGTGGCGCACTGCTGCCTCCACAAAAGGCTTACAGATGCGCACACCAGAAGATTTTAATGAGGCAACGACTCTGTGTGATTTTATCGCGTGTGCCTTAATGAGAAATAACCAAGCGCATCCTCTTTGACTGCACTCGCGCGCGCTCGTTCACCGCCAACCGAAACGCCGCGACGTCTGCGTTACATGCGCCCTGAGCGCGCTAATAACGTATGAAAAGCCGCCGCTGTCTGTTATTAACCTGAATGTTTACGCTCCATGAAACGAGAATTCCGGTATTATGTCGACAATCGCGACGCGGTAACAACGCGTGTGCGATGTGCGCTATTTTATTGCAATTCGTCGAGCTAAATACGACACCTAACCAAAGCTTTGCATCTATTGTCGCGACGCAGCGCGACGTCTCTTTGGTTGCCGCATAATTTATGCGACAACGACAACGGTGTCGCCCTTAAAATCATACCGGTTATATAAAAGCAATAAAACAAATTAGGGGGAGCGGTGAAAGTTACGAGATCCGGATATAAGTACTGGCCAATTCTCATCAATGCAAATCACGTTGTCGACTCGTCAACCCAATTACTAAGAAGTGAATTTAAATAAAGATAAGTATCGCCCTCGAGGAGACAATGCTAATGGGAGGTGGAGGCGTGATAATAGGCTTCGACTGGGGTTCGGCGGAGCACCGCGGTAGGTGCTTTAATTAGATCTCTCGACTTACGCGCCTGCGTGTCTCAAAACACTTGTTCAATTAGTGATCAGACTTAAGAAACTGTATTATGCAAACGTTCACCCGCTTCTGTTCAGGTACTGTTGTGCGATGTTTACGTCTTCATTGGCAAATTAAACTTGGCGAAGTCTCGGAATGTGACGGTTATGGAGACAATCAATTAATGTACATAAGTACTGTGTGTTTGCTGTTCATAAACAGGGTAAATCTATGGCGACATCGTTCATTTAAGATGTCATATGATTAGTTTAAATAGGTTAAATAAATAGTCTGCTACTAGCGGAATATTTCTTTTATAAAAACCAGTGAAAGAAAAAGAAAATCCATTTTTTTGAAAACGAACATTAATTTAATTTTTTCCATTAAAATATAAAACGTTATTTTTTATAACGTTTATATTCAAGTCTTTTCTTCTTGAGTTTTCAGTATCTATGATTAAATTACGGGTTCAATCCTATTCAGACCTATTTAGGTATGGATAAATTGAATTAGACAAGCAGATATTATTAAGCTATGATTTAACGTACGGTATGTATTAGAAATAGTTCTTTATTTTTCCGACTCTATCGTTCCATTGTTGTACATGTGTCTCACAATGAGGGGGTTAAAGCCATGGTAGACCACGCTGGCGAAATACAGGTTGGCAGATTTAACACTCCTTAGAGAACATTAAAAAAATCTCTGCTATGTAAAAAATTCATTTACATATTTACAAAATCTATTAAAAAATCATTATACCAACTTTGCTTAAATTTGGTTGTTAATTCAATTGACTAGCAATTTACCTCGTTACAGATACAAAATAATTTTTACTTTTATTATAATATTGTAAATTTATTGTATTGTATGTAATTATTAACGCTCAAGAGTACAAATACAATAAAATGCTGACGGGCTCACTACTTTACCCCTGGCTCCGCTCTTACCATATTTATTCAAACCATTATTATTATTATTCATACAAATGTTTGTTCCTTAATACATTACATACATATGGCAAATAAGAATGGCCATATAAAATATTTTTTCACTTATAATACGTCAGTATAGCGTTATTACATTGTACTGGCAGGTAATATTGAAGTCTCTCCCACCCGATAGGATGTGAGGGGTCATGTCGTGGTCGGTTAGGCGGAAGTGCGGAAACACGTCACACTGACAGCCCGCTCGTTATCTACTTCCTGTCACTGTTGCTTATGAAAAGCTGCCTGATACCCATTCTATCATTTTTTTAATTAGTTCTCTTTTGGATTCCTTTTTATGTTATAAGTATATATATAAAGTTCTTGATATGATAGTTTATTTCATTTTACTGGAACACTACTCTACTACTGAAACTCTAGTAAATATAAGTACATAAAAAACATAAATCTTTCTGGTTTCAGTTTTACGTACAATTTGAACAGAATTTTGCAACGATACGAAATTCTTGGAATGTATCGTTGTACGCTTTGTAATCTGTACGTTGACGTTAAGAAGAAAAACGCGGGAAAGGCTGCAACGATTCATGGCTACACTTAATACTTTAGCAACCTATTAGAGTAATAGTTCAGCTATTTAACAATTGAATAAAGATAAATCATCGTATATTAATTATACGCAAACAACGGTATTCGTTTTCGTAATATTATTTTATAAATACTTAGGTACCTGTGAATGAAGGGCAAAATAATGAAAGTTCGTATAGTCAGTGAGTACTGACTATACGAACTTTCATTATTTTGCCCTTTCATTATTTGCCCTGACTGAGTAGTCATAAATGAAAAATGCTTGTTTTTAATTGGATAGAGCATTTTGTTAGTTGATTTCATGGTGTTACAAGCTTTTCTCTGCGATGCCCAGTCCGCAGGCATAAACCCTCCTAAAAGCCTAAGTCCAGCAGTGGAATGCAAAACTTTAATAACGATGACGATATTTTACCGCCTTTATTATGAAAGCTTAAAAAAAGAAGGACAATTTTCGATGTTCACGTATTATGTGTTCATGCCAGCGTAACAAATTAGCCGTTGTAATAATATTGAACATTTTAAAAATTCAGCGTTCATATGTACTCGTACATATGTATGAAGGGAATGATGGATATAGATGAACGTCAGGCTTGTATGGATAGAGTACTTGGCACTTGGTGCCTTCTGCCTACCTCATGAGAGATATCGCATGATGTTATAAAAATACTGTTCAACAGAAAAAAAAATAAAAAATCTACATTCATAAATGGTAACGCGAAAACAATTTTTGTGTCGAGATTGGCGCTCTGGTCCGGGCTTACGTACAACACAACAAATAAGTATTTTTTTACAATCCGTCCACTAAAAGATAATATGTTACTTTATTTCTATTTTCTGTATTCACTCAGGGTTTATGTATCTCGAATAGTCACGTCCCGTCCGCGCGAAGGGTGAGGCATACAAATAAGTAAAAGTCCGAAAGCGTCCAAACAGCCGACGCCATGTTCTTTGTCTGCGGATCTCTTAAAAGAATTTGATCGCATATGAGAATATTACAAGCAACATCTGCGACAGGGGACGAATAAACTTATAATAATTTATCACAACTTATTACATGGAGGGACATGTTTATACTGTTCGATGCATAATTAACATTTCGCTGGTATTTCTCGGAAGGGGCTAGACAGAGGAGTGTAGCATGCAGATGTTTCACCAGTTATCTTGTACGTCTAATAAAACATCATGTTAGCCTTTTATCACACACCGGCCAAAAATCCAGAATCCGACCAATTTTACGTGGTAGCATAAATTAGTATAGTTTATAATATAAACTGAAAAGGATGTGTGTATATGAAGCGAATCATGTATATAGACGTTGCAGGTCAGGTCCGTACAGGTACTCGTACATATACTTAATACTGTTCTCTACCTATCCTGTTAGGAACCTGACTTGATAATAATATAATAACAATAATTTAATGTCAATGTTATAATTTCTCTCTAGGTTAAAATACTGGAAAATATTTAGATTGGAATTGTAATAATATTTAAAGACCATAGACAACGAACGACATTTGAAAAAGGAACGTAAACGCGTAAAACAACGGTAGCTACACGAAAAAAAAAATCTCTCATCACACTAATTGACGCTTAACGCAGACAATAAAACGCGATAATTACAATTTCCAAATGAACGAGGTGTAATTTTTAAAACGAAGCCATTCTCAGCGTCAAATTGAATAATGATCTTGATTAATAATGTTCAACAATGGAATAATAGTCTTGGTTTCTTATTGTTTGAAGAATATCCGAGCCGAGGGTGATTCAGTGGTGGGAGATAAAAGATGACGCCGGAATGAGGGCTGCGCGGACACTGATGAAAACTTTCGGCCCATAATATGCACATGTTTCAAAATTTTATGACGCAATGCAACGAGTGAAAGTTTACTCGTAAAAACTAAAGAGTTAACAATAATTACAACTTTACAACAAATTATCGATTATCATGGGTAGAGTAGTCCGTCGTTCGTAGATAAATTTATAGATAAATTTTAATTATCGTTGTTACTGTTGTTCAACACCTATCATTATCACTTTTCAAGACATTTTTTTATTCAAACGATAATAATACACATAGAATCAAGTTTATATCAATGAATAATTCTGTGGTATATTTTATGCGGATTACTTTTTATTTTATTCTTCTTGAATTTTTATGGACCATTTAGCGTCCCGCATCGACATTGGGACAAGAGTGGGATGCCTCTCATCGCCCTTATACATTTTATATCAACATTATTCTGTTACGGTAATGCATTAAAGGTTTAAAGGTAATGATAACGTATGAACTCCTGGTACATGTGTGGTACATACCAATGTTTGATAATTAATTTACTAATTAAGTTTAGTTATTGCTTAATTAACTTTAAAGATCGTTCGAATTATGCCATATTCAGCAAAAAGGGTTTGGAACAGTATAAACGTATGGTGAAAGTTTAAAAATAAAAAAGGGAATTATTATTATTAAGCCAGATCTCTTCCAAAGAAAACAGGATGACAGATAAATGTTGAACCTACACATATTTTATGTATGGAAATTTCGAGAAGTGATCATAAAAACACAACAAACGAAACGACTATTAGACAGCGATACGTCATTTGACGCATAACGAGGCGGCCGCGGCCACTCGCGGTCACTCGCGGTCACTCACGGTCAAATTGGCGGCGCGCTTGTCAATTTGCGGCCGGTCCGCGCTGCTGATGACTTCCGAGTGACCGCCCGCGATTTGCATAAGGGCCAGCTGTAATATGAGATTATTCCCGTGTTAGGAGTGCCGTCGCGCTGATGCCAACCCGTTTATTATTAGTTTAGGAATATTCAATTTGGTCTCGGACAGTCCCGAACGTAATTGCTACGTACGCTTGTCGATTGTGCTGCGCGTTCTGTCCTTGACTGTACCCGGGTGTTTCGTTCTTCACATTTTTTTGTTTTGTTATTGATACAATTAGCATCCCATTTTGTATATAACACTATATCAATAAAAGTATATAGGTACATACGTGTTTACATAACAATGATAATACATAATATACCTAGTGACAGAGATGAGTCTTGACAAGCAGTTTCTTCGCGTTGAATATTTAAAACACACGTAAAATGTATATTTACAGTGGTTTTATAAACAAATGTTTATTAAGTTTACTCAGTATACATCATAATATTATTTAGGTAAACTTGTTAATATGTCAGTAACAATTGTATGAAGTAAACTTAGCGTGTCGTCGCCGGCGCCCTTGACAAAGGGTGGAGCTTGCCTCTGTCTGCGGTCTCCAAATTAACCTCTAAGTACCATTAAACACCATGCTGCTTTTTGCGGTCTTTAAGATGTTGCGAAGGACGGACTTTAAAGCTTAAAATGTTGTGCCAATTCTTTATATTCTAAAGCTAATGTTATAAACGAATGGTAACATGTATTGTTTTGGGATTTAATCATGTGTTTCTATATACAATTAAATTATAAAAAGCAGAAAGAATAAAAATTGCGTAACTATTCTATGATATATCTACATGGATCCTTGGTCCTCAGAATACATAAGATTAAACAGTTATAATAATAATATATTTTACAATATACACTTTAGAATGAATACATTTTAGAATGTGGAAGAGGCAAGACAGGTGTGCAAGAATAGAGATATTTGGCACTCCGTGCTCTCTGCCTACCCCGCAAGGG
>DWTO01002125.1:0-14587 GCA_018244755.1 Jemadia pseudognetus
CATTTATTATAAGAACTTATTTATCGAGAGCAATGTGGGCATTATTGCGTTGTTGACGGCCGTGCATGACTATGTGAAAGGGACTTTTGCCGCGTTTGATACTTGTAGACAAAATAACAGATGCAAAGACAACTAAAAACAGTATACATATTATATTCAAAAATCAACTGCACTCTGTATTGCTTAACCTCAAATATTATTTGCGACTTTTATCCGCGTTAGGTTATGATGTTGGGAGTTCGTATACAAATACAAACACTTCGATTTAGGCTTCTTTATTGAATGCATATAAAATATATAAGTACAGTGCACATGTATGTATAAACAAGTCAGCGGAGAAATGATATAAAATATAATGAAGTTAATGTACTGTAAGATTGTAAAGGAGTTTACACACTTCAAGGTGTACCAGTGCTGTTGTTTTTTCGTATACTAGTTTATACTACCGTTCTACCGCTTTAATAAATATTTTAGTCTTATAGTGCGGCACTTAGAAATGAGTGTCGCCGTCACAAGTTTCATTTCATTTTCACAAGATCTGCTTCATTTGACACTAAAAGAATTGGAGAACAAAGTTGTAATTTTACATGGGTACTCCGCGAAGCTTAGGCGCTTCGAGTGACACAAGTTCAACCTAAGTGTTCCGCCTTCACCTCAAATTATCGTCTAACAGAGAACTGCACACTCTCAGTAACACTGCACTAAGCGAACCATTTTGTCCACTAAATGACGTCTTCCGAGTTCTTGTCCCGAGTACTTCCGTCCGCTTGTTACAGATTGGAAGGTCGGCCTTGCTAGAAGTAGTCAGTAGACATGAATGTGCCTCACTTAAGTGATACCATGCCATGTGGCATTATGTAAGGGGCATGAGCTAGGTAACAAAAAATCCCAAGTATAACTGTTTTGTGAAGTATTAAGTATATCAGAATAGAACCGAAGCTTTTATCGCTTGAACAAAAATAATTATGGCGATTCCGTGGTGTGGTAACCTGGGTATGCGAAAAATTACTATACTTTACTAAAATTTCTTACACGCAGCAAAAACATTTACATTCCTTATAAAATTTTCATTAATCTTTTTTTTTTCATTTTTAAACATTCGCTCTGACAATGATGTCAGATGTAAGCTGTTAATGATAACAGCCTCGCGATTTTTAACCAACCGAGTCACTCTGCAAAATCTGATCAGTTCATTTCAACAGACATATTTAAATTTGTTTAAGCGCCAACAAAAATAAAAACGAATGTAACCAAATAGCGCGTAGAAACTAAATGTTGTCTTACATCATTTTTCATTCTCCAGTGACCGTTTTATAGTTCCAATGCTGTACTGCGTTCTCCTCTCGCATTGAAAAGAATTAAGACCATGTTTTACCACGTCATGCTAAAGAAAAAGTTGCTGGCCAGAATTTGAACTCAGGAACCCTGGAGTGGGCGGCCGAATTCTTAACCACTAAGCTTGTTTATGACTTGCATTAATCAAAAAATAACGCCATCGCTAACGGCTAGGTTACATCATTGCCAATTATATGTAAAAAACATCCTGACACAAGTTCACCTGGCGCCAAGAGAATCATCAGCAATCTTTTCTCTTTGGTAATTTCTCTACCACAAGGTTGTTATTATTGTCAATGAAAGCGTTCACTGAAGTTCCTGCTATTAAAGAAAAGGAGTTTATAATGAAGACAAAAATATAAAGTACGTCGTCAATTTCTTGACAATTTGGACAAGACTAGGGCAAATATATGTCTTATTTAAACCTCTGTACAACCATATATTATGCTGGTAGCAAATCAGTTTTTACTTACCTTGAAACATTTTTGTTTAAATATTTCAATCACAAAGCGTAGGAAAAGTCATTGACCACCCGGACAGAGGACTTGTTAAAGGAATCCCGAAGGGCAGAAAAAGGTTTGTTTGCCGAACGAAAAATTGAAAAGGCCCCGGAATGCCACTCGAGCGAGTAAAATAAAATTGTGGAGGAAATCTTCTAAACTACGTGTACTTCGTAACATAGGTACATAAAAGTTTCTACCAATACTTTCCCGCCCTAAATTATTGTTCAAATGAAATACATGAACGAATCTGAAACTAGATGTTTCCATACAATATGGATAAAAACGCACATTGTATCTTACAAACACGAATTGAGGAAAATGTTTTGTTGAACAAAATATTGACAATTGATTTAAAAATAAACACCCTATTCCGTAGATCGGGGGCAACCGCCCAAGGCCAGTTTCTGCGACTTAATTTATCTCTGATGTTCAGATCTTAGGTCAAAATCGAAATGTTTTAAACAAATAATTGAAGATTGTTTTATTCCGATTATCTTCTCAATTACCCTCTTAGTGACGAGCTAATCCAATTAAAGAAAATTTGTTTTTCAACTGTGTGAAATTTAATTTTTAGGACTGTTTTACGTTCAAAACAACATCACGCCTGTAATCCCCGAAGAGGATTCGAAATAAATGCCAATAATTTCGAAGACAACATTCATGTATTCTAAACATACTCGTAGCAGAATTGTAATTAACAAACGAAAATATCAAACACTTACTCGTACCTACAGCTTATAAAAAAATTATTTTTAATTCATGACATGGCAGGGCGAAAAAGCTACTCAGTGGCCTAACAGACGTAACCTAATACTAAAATCCACCTAATCCTTACACGCCGCTCCTAATTAGAAACATCTAGAATAACGAAAATCATTTTCCTTCATTACTAAGTGAAATTTGAAGTTCAATAATACTTATATTCAAGACACGGAATGGAGCTGCTGGTACATATAAATATACATAATAACGTCTGTTTATTTAAGATACATTCGCGTACACAAACAAAGCTCACTAAAACAGGAGTAATAATCGAATAATAAGGAAAGTCGCTCTCAGAGTTAATGGAGATAGGAGAGAAGGTACTCTACCAATTGCGATCTTTAAACCTCGCTTAAGATAAGGGTTAGTCGGCTCCGCTTCAACGGGATTAAGAGGGTTTAGATTACGTTACGAGCCTGGAGGTAAGTAAGCGAGGTAAAATTCCAGGTTCCACTAGCGTCGCCGGTTAGTACATATTAACATGTACAGGAGTCAACGACCACGACCACATTTAATAAAGATAAGGCTTTGGTATTCGACGTGAAAGGTTACATGCGAAATTTTTCAACAGTAGGTATCTCAACTAGGCAAAGACTCTTAAGATTAAATATTGAACGCAAACGTAAGTTACCAGGTATAAGTTATCACTTTAGCCACATTAGGTACAAATAACAGAAGTGGCTTTTCTATGTAAATCACGCCTGTAAACCTCAAATAAATAGGCAGAGGAAATAATACACTCCAGCGTATCACCAGTCACGCTTATATCCCATCATGGAATAGGTGGTAAACGTAACTTCACGCCTGTAATCCCCGAAGAGGTAGCCAGAGGAATGCAGAACACTCCCACGTTTCACCAGTTACGTTTACGTTCCACTAATAGGTGGTGAGTTTATTGCCATGCATCGGGCAAAAATCCAAACTCCGAACCACTACTAGAAAATCTAAATTAAAAAAAATTGTAGTGTTCGACCCGGGAATCGAAGCCGGGACCTCCCGATCGCACTTGCAACCAACACGACCTATGAGGCAGTCAATAGAATAGGAGGTGAGCCTATTATTAGCCCTACACGGGGCACAATTCCAGACTTCGCACCACGAATTCAAATTTCAAGCTAGAAAAATCGAATAGTACTCGACCCGGGAGTAGAACCCACCTGGGTTGAACAACGAGGCACTCAACATACATACATGTACAATACATATATACATATAAGCCCACCGAGAAACTCTTTCAGAAATAAAACTGTAAGAAAAATATCCATTTCCCACATTATTACTTGCAATAATTACTAGTCGTTGTCCGCTTCGCTGAGCCCAAGCGAAGACCTCTGTGATTGAAAATAGAAATGGATACTATTGTTATCCAGTAACGGCACAGAGTAGCGAGGGTTCACTCTATATTGAAATAGCAGGTAACAATATACGCGCGTCATGATATCTTTGCTTATTAATGTATTTGTTAAATATTATAATTAAGATTCAATTAAAAAGAAATACATTATTTTTTCCAACCCATTTATCGTTCCACTGTTGGAACACGTGTCTCCTCTCAAAATGAGAGAGTTAAGGCCATAGTCTGCCATACTGGCCAAGTGCGGGTTGACAGACTTCAAACTAGAGAACATTTTTTTTATAAACTCTGAGGTTTTGTCACGATGTTTTCCTTCAGCGTTATAGCAAGTGATACTTAACTTTAAAACGCATATTTAGTAGGTATAGAGGTGCGGGCCAAAATTTGAATCTTCTAGAGCGAGAGGCTAAATTTCAAACAACTAATCCATCACTGTTCCACAATGTTTATATACCAACAATATTTCTCTCTGTGTTTGAAAAATACGAAATAGAAAAAAACTTCTAAAAATACAATTGGCTTAGCTTAAGCTAAAGAATTAAAAAATAATTATGCTTTTGTTTTCCATTATTGACTAATTACGTAGGCCATTAACCGTTGCTAATTCCGAACACGATAACATGCACGATTCGCAATTTCGAAATCGTGTCAACTTACGTAGAGATTCAAGCAGCAACTATCCAGTTTTTTGTTGAAAGTATGGAGAAACCCTGACTAGTCTATGTAGCATCTTCATAAAGATAGAAACAAAAAAGGATAGGTACGGTATGTTCAGAAATTACACCAAAGTCGTAATGAATAATTAGCCCACCAATAGAAGAACGAAAACCGGAAAGAGACAGGCGATAAAAAATTTAAGCTCTTCTGAAAGGAGGTAAAAATACTAAAAACAAAATTTGGATACAGCGCGGTACTTGACAAAACAATACTATATGTATTGTGTGAAGCAATAGAACAAATATTATAGAAGTATGTTTGATTATATTCACAAATCAGTCTCATACAGTGATTACTTTGCTGCGGCAGAATGAGATGATGATATAGAGAATGAGTTAGAATGAGCGAGTAACGAAAGTGGAATGTAAGGTAGATATAGTAAAGAAAGTTAAGGCAGCGGGTGTCGAACAGTGGGTGCCGAGACGTTCAAATTTAGTAGTGACGTCTTTAAGGAAATCTTTCCAGCTTTTGTGGTTAACATAATCTTTGCAGAATTACCTTCGTACGAGTATTTCTTATGATCGTTGGTATCGGTTTCTGCGTGCCGCTGCGCATAAATGTAGGTCGTCTGGAAGTAATTGCTACTTGAGCCATAAGGCCACTGATTGCATGTTACTTAGCGTGTCTACATAAAATATAGGTAATATAACATAACACCTGTATTTCCCTGAAGAAGTGGATAACGGTAAGTAATACTTTTCAATAGTTATGCTATAGGTACCATTCATGGAATAAGGGTTATGACATGTAATATACACCTAATACAAATCTTTATTTTACCCCAGCTTCACAACAAATTAGTTCATATTGTAATTTTTGTGTTTAAATATTGCTGTGCTATATAAAGTGCTGATTTTATTTCGCTGCTTCGTCTCCACAGCAAGGCATTTTCCGAAGCGGTGGTAGTTATAATTTGACATACAAAAAGTGTTCTAAGGAACCAATTTTCAATAAATGCCATTTAAATTTAAATTTATAAAATTAACAAAATAGTAATTAATTATTACCGAAATATTTAGCACCTTCAATTTGACTAATCCTCTTCAAAAATTAGGTATAATTTACTACACAAAACATAAACTCACAAATAGGAATGTGTGACATCTAGTGAGTATTTTGAGAACATTTATTTATTAAAATTTTGTTTAAAACATTTTTAACAATTTCAACAATATAAGAGTAACATCTTGTTCAAGTTTTGGTCTTAATTTAATTGTATTATATCAGAATATGTTTTAGTCATTTGTCTAAATCTTTATCTCGCGAGTATTATTTTATCTGTAGAATTCATTCGGATACTTGTACAACAAAATCAGTTCATTCAAAGCATCATTCAAAGCATTCAGTCATTCATTAGTGTTTGTCATAAAATAGTTCATTTCTTCAAAGAGCATAGACAGCAAATAAAAATAAATAGTGTCATTTATCATGCCATGGATTGTAGACGTGTGTTCGTTTTTTCTTTAGATTGAATAGTTTTGTTTAAATAAATGATAAAATATTTTAGACAATGTTGTGATATAAATAACAAATCTTTGAGTTCTTCGTTTCTTTCTATTGAAACCCTTGAACGGCTGCTAGGGATTTGAGTGCGGATTGTTTTAAAAAACAGTAGTGAGTGCGGTGCGTGAATCAGTTTCTGTTTATTGTATAGTTATTTTTGAACGGATGCATATTATTTACTTTTTGTTACGAATTTAAATGGCGTGCTAGTGGGGAGTCAGTGTGACATCGAAATAAACTAGTAATTTCGTGAGACTCCGATGGATTTTTAGGTAAGAAAATGCGGAGTTATGTGAAGCATGGCGGACCTGGAATGCGCAGGTGACCCTAGGATGCGGCGGCTTCGCGTGTATTTTTTTTATTATGTGAGATTCGGGAACAAACTTAGCCACCAGCCACACCGGGGTCAATGACGCCGCCATACAATCACGACACTGTTATCAACATAATTAAATTTAACCAATTTTACGTTCATTTCCTATTAGAAATTGAGTATGCATTATGAAAGCTTAGTAGAATATTTTATTTTTAGCGTGCATTTAAATCAAGTCAGTGCTAAATTTTCAATTCTTAATGATTTCATTAATTTTATTTTTCAACTAGCTGTGCTAGCGACTTCGTCGCGTGGAATTCTAAAAATCTAAATTTAAAGTAGCCTAAGTTACTCCTTATTACATCAGCTATCTGCAAGTGAATGTCCCGTCAAAATCAGTCCAGCAATTCTAGAGATTAGCCGGAACAAACAGACAGATGTACGGACAGATAGACAGACACGAATCTAATTTTGATATATGTACCATGTATACATACAGATGCATATAATAAAAAGCTGTCATTTTAATATTACAAAAATAGACACTCCATTTTATTTTTCTGTATAGATAATGAGTTTTGTTTTACATTCTGGCTACCCTTTTGGTCTAGTAGTTGCAAGTGCGACTGTTGATCAAGAAGTCCTGGGTTTCATCCCCAGATTAGGTATCATAGTGTTTTTTAATGTAAAATTTCTAGTACTAACCCGGAGTCAGCAATTGTGGCCTATGTAAGCCAATTAGATCATCCCCTATTTCATGATGTGACTATAACATAAATGATGAAACCTGATATATATTGTCAGTACTCCTCCACCTGCCCTTTTGGGGAAATATTTGTGTGATGTTACTGTATCTTAAATAAACTCATATATACTTAGTCTGGCCATAAACACTGTTACATTTAAAAGTAAACAAAATATTGCTTTTGAATTTGGAATCTGTCATTTTTATTTTTTTTATACAATATTTTCTTATTTTCGCGCCAATATATTGTAAAATATTTTGTGATATTAAAATGGAGTTGGGTTATAAAGAGAATCAAATGCTGTGATTGCCTGACATAAAGTAGTCATGGTGCCAAAAACAATTTTTAAGATCCTCCATATGCTTGGTATTAGTCAAATGTTTGTGTACTGGGCTATTGATAGGTACATACAATGAAAGCTCCTTTGTACATATATACATATCCTCACACCAGGTCCCTTGCTAGGTAGGGAGAGAGCACTGAATGCCAAATAGCTCTATCCTTACTGACCTGCTGTGCCTCCTCCAGATTCATCATTTGTTTGTGACAGAAAAAGATCTGGCTGTCCATGTAGTGTTCGTATGAAAAAGGTGATGAAAACAGTAAAGGAAAGAATTCATAGAAATCCTGTCTGAAAGTAAAAGATTTTATTTGGGGAGATGAAAATACCACATAGAACCAAGTTGCACATTTTAAAAAATGACTTAGGACTTGCAGCCTATATGAGACACGCTAGTCATTTCTTAACTGATAATTTAAAAAAGAATGGGGTGGTTAAATCAAAACAACTACCCACTTAACCAGTACATATAGGGAGGTCACAGAAAAATTTTGTTTAATGAATGAGATTTTTTTTACAATTGAGCAATATTTTAACAAACAAAATGGCTGTCTTTATGCTAAAAGCTCTAAAGAAGCTTCCCAATTAGTCAATAGAGTACAAAGTGATCATTATCTGACTTCAGTCATGGTTTGGTGGGGTGTTAGCTATGAAGGAGTGACTGAGCCATATTTTTGTGAAAAAGGTATCAAGACATCGGAATAAGTGTGTATCAAAATACCATTCTTGAGAAGGTAGTTAAGCCCCTTAACAACACCATTTTCAATAACGAAGAAAGGTCCTGTCGGCAGTTCTTAATGCTGGGTCATAAAGCTCAATCCACCCAATCTTGGTTAGAAACGACTGTTCTGGACTTCACTAGGCTGGCTGGACTGGCCATGATCTAATCCTGAACTTAATCCACTGAATTACGATTTATGGTCAGATTTAGAGAGTAACGCTTGCTCTAAACATCATGATAATTTACAGTGCCTAAAACAATCCATATGATTGCTAGTGAAGAATTTTCCCATAGAAAGAGTGTGTGCTGCTATTGATCAGTGGTCTCCACGTTTAAAGGACTGCATCACAGCCAATGGACACCACTTTGAATAAGCGTTATATATTTTTAATGGTTTTCTTTTGTATTAAACTAACATACTGTAATAATGATAAACTTATGTACAATAAAATAATGTTTTTTGTTGTATCAACATTTATGGCAAGACTATGTATACATACTTCAACTCTAAATTTAAACATTTTATATACCATACCTAACATCTTTACTTATCAAGATTCTGTGAAACACTCCATAAACAGATTGTTGAGTATTTAATATTCATGTAGTTGAGGTAACAGAATATAATATAATAGATATATTGGACTATATCTAAGTTATATTAGACAAGTTCAATAGTTGATCTGGACAAGGCTAGCATGATATATACTTTACACTGACTGTAGGGTAAAATTGCAATGCTTAATTTGTTTTGTTTGCCGTTGCCATCTTAGCTGCTTCCTGTGCTGCTACTGCACAAGATGATGGTGGAAACCATGCTCGAGTCCTCACAGGACTTTGGTAAGTTAAATACTGTTTTGCTTTGAATTATTTCATTCTATGATAAGGTCTGTATAACAAAGAATGTCTGTAAGAAGAGAGAGTAGGTCTGTAATGATAGACATTATTAGCTCTCTGCGCTTTTGGTTAACCTTGTAAGTGATAAAATAAAATAAGTGGCAAAATAAAAAATTACTCAAAACTCACTGAAATAAATATTTGTACAAAATCACTCACATCATTAAGCAAATAAAGTTATAACTTGATTTACTTTATGAGTTAATACTGCTCACTGTTAAACTTACTAAAATAGTGTCCCATACATTGCTAATTTGGTTACAATTTTGAATTTAATAGACTAAAATAACATCTCACAGTAATATTATTTTTATAATCAAATATTTAAACAATATTCAGTATGTACTGTATGAATGGATAAACAGTATATACCCAGTGAAAGAATAAATCACTGTAGATATACGATAATGATTGACAGGTGTGGAAGAAGAAGGATGACAGTAGTACAAAATAAGAGCAGTTGATGTTAAAATATTTTTGAGATACATATATTATACAATTCTCATTTTCCATTTTTTGTATGAGCTGCTTGTAGCTCAGATAACGATGCAACTTGCAAGCTATTTGTGAAGTTAGGTAATACAAGATACAGTTGACTCTTAGATGGATGTATGCTAGTCACAAGTTTTTAGATGATATTCCATCTGAAGGCCCACACTCCATGTTGTCTGTTCTAATTGTCATGTTTAGAAAGGAGTCCTAAGAACTCAAAGATCTACTGCACTTCTTCTACATTCATCACTCTACACACCATTAACATTCACATTGTAAATATTATAAAATGTTTACTATTATAGCAGCAGGCAATAGTATCTATTTATAAACTGAAAATCTTTGCATCTCATTATAAGTAAAACTTTTTTAATTAGAATAAAGTTCTTTAAACCTATGTAAGTACAGTTTGGCCACTAGATTTTATCCCCAGCAGTACTCATCACAATATAACTTAGTACATAACTAAATTTCTTGCATTGATGAGTCTTTAATGATGCCTTCCATTAAAACTATTAAAACTGAATAAATTGTCTATGGCTATATTCACAAATCTAAATGAGTGTTAATCATCTATGTATTCAGGTATGTCGAACGGTGCCTTGCCACAATGGAAGCGCGAGCTGCTGCAGAGACGCGCAGCGCGCTCGCGGCCCGTCGCCGCCACCGCACCACCTGCCGCGCCGCCGCCGCCGCCACCTCCGCCCCCGGCCGACACCGAAGAGGAGGAGGAACTGCGTTACGGACCTGGCATCGTGAAGCGGCTCAAATCGCGCTACCTCAGCCTGGCCTTGCGTGACGCACCACGCCGTCGTCCTTCCGTACTGCGACGCGCCACATCCCTCGAGCACTTGCTAGACGAGCGTCCACCGCCTGCGCCGCGGCCTTGCGCTCGCACCGCGCGGCCCGCCTCCGTTGCCGCACCGCCCTCAGCTATCGCACTGGCGACTGGCCCACCACCCCGTCGTGATTCTGTAAAACGTGCACGCTCCGTGGATGCATTGAGCCGATTAGACACCCGCGAGGATCATCCACCTATAGCGCCAAAACCTCAGCCGCCGCCGCAGTTCCAGCAGCAACCTCAACCTCAACAGCAGCAGCAGCAGCAGCAGCCTGAGCCTCCACCGCTTCCACCTTCGCCTCCGCCACTTTTCAATCGTTCCGTAAGACCACCGCGCCGGCCGACTCCACTACTGCGAGAAACCGAACGTCCACCGCCCGATGTCGTTCGCTCCGCACTTAGGAAATTCGAGTCAGCGCCGACCAGACGGCCCGCACCAGCGGCACGTATCTCAGCTGTTCTCCGAGGACTCGAAGGATTACCACGAAGTTCTACTCCAGAGCCCCGCGGGCGCTCACCTAGCCCTGCCGCAGCTGATATTTCTGCAATTGACGAACCAGAGGGTGCTAATTTATCCATCGAAGCGAAGCTCGTATCTCGTGCGGCTTTAGAAGGAATCGCTCGTGCGGGTTCGTCGGTACGCTACTCGTTTGAGGCGCCACGTCACGGTTCGCATTTACCACCTTTGGCTGCCACCAATCCAGTGCTTCTCGGACGGGCTAGACTTTCAGCGTCTCCCCGACGAGTTGGAGTTATTCGACCGATGCCATCAATGGGCCAAGACCGAAGTGTATCGTCTCCGACACCGCCAGCAGACGATATTCCCGAAAAAGCCACTAACGAAACGCCGAGAATCACTACGCCACCGCCAATCGAAAATGATTCTCCACCCCCAAACCGCCCAGAAAGAAAGGACCCACCGCCTTCCGCAATCGTCGAACCTTTTCCGAGATCGACTCCCGAGGAGTTCATCAACGTCACAATACAACTGGAATCAGACTCAGATACTTCTATTGGAATCCGTGAAACTAACCCGGAGCCGCAATTAAAACCAGAGACAAAACCAAAGCCGGATATGAAACATGAGTCAGATCCTCCGATAATAACGAAGGCGAAATCGCTTATGAATGGCCACGCGGAGTCACCGAACGATACGAAAGTAAAAAATACCCTATCGCGAATAGGTGCTGCCGGAATTGAGCGCGCTTGGACTGGTGCGAGCGATAAGAAGAACTTTGTTGATCCTAAGGATAAAAAGGAAAACAGTGAAGTGAAAAGTGTAGTGGCTCCGTGGGTGCGCGGAGCGGGCGGGCCCGTCGCTAACCGCTCGCCGCGCGCCGCGCCCGCCGCCACCTCCGTCGTGTTCAACTTCTCTGACCGCAAGGAGGTGCCCGACTACATCGAGAACGACGGCATCATCCTTCGGGCCAACAGACGAAATAGATTCAAGGTAAGTCCATGGAGCTATGCCTCTTGCGATTCAAACTGTTACTACACAACATAAAGATTAGTCAGCGTTCTTCGGACAGCATGACTTTCTTGCAAAGGATCCTAATCGCTTAGTTCTCCTACATTACGATGTTTTTGCTTTAGATTGCCTCCAATCGCCGATAGTGTTACGTGTGAAGGTCATTATTCTACGTACCGCCTGTGATAATTACCCGGTCCTCTCGCTGCGTGCGTTATCGTACGGTGCTCAGAATCGGAAAGCCGGATCGCGTTTGGCGTGCCGTCGCCGGACCAATCGTGAAATCGAAGATAGATTGTGTAACAAGCGATATGTAAACATAAAAATATTTTCTACAAACGGTGAAAGTCGGTTGGATGGTGCGGGGCACAAATGCGGGCGCGGGTGAAACCGCGCGCGTTAGATGCGTACGGCCGCCGAGTTGATGCCACTCTCGATTTCGGTAACATGGTCGAAAGTGGACGGCGCGTGCCCTGCGCGGAATGTTAAAGACTGGCCATCGATACACGAAGACCGGCAGAAACGATCCGCGCTCACGGTACATAACACTTCGATGATGCAACCGCTCTCGCCATTCCGAATTACTAATGAATTTTGTAAATGTCAATTATTTCACACTGTTATTCGAAGGTTAAGTTAAAGTTAATACTTATGATTCAATACTCAGGGGTATCGTGTCAATAGACTCACGACGTTACGCTTATGAATATTGTATGAGTGTTGTCGTGAATGTAGTTGTAAACATTAGTTACGAGCACCGGAAAGCAATACGCCGCCGCGCCGCCCAGCGAACCGCGACGTTATGCTTGATCGAAAAATAATTACGAACCTTTTCAATGGTAATCTTTGAACCTGACGCGGACGGCTTGTTTACAGACTCTTCCTCCTCCGTCAACCCACTTTCAACGCTTCCCTTATCACCAAGTTGTTGACAGATGCGAATGCCTGATTCCTGTAAAGTATAGCTTATGTTAAGTGTAATATGAAGACACGATAAGTTTTCTGTTACATAATTGTTTTGTTTAAATCTGTTTCGCGGTTTTTGTCTTACGCCACATAAAAAAAATTAAGACTTCATTCATTAATCTTTAACCTTGTAATGTGTCATTACGTTAGAAATTTGTGTTTACTACAATCTGGTAGTATTTGTGGTAGAAATGGATGCGTAGTTAGTTATGTATATGCACATTTTTAAGTCTTAATGCTATGCAACGATGCATAGTCATCAAACAAAATGAACACGATTACGATTAATAAAACAAGTTAAATGAACAATATGAATTGAAAGTAATAAAAATAATTATTATAGCTTATTGCAATATTCCCCCGCGTAGAAAACGCAAACGTTTTGAACGGAGAAAAAAAACTATGATCACTTCAATTAATTTTTTGTGCACATTTACGGGTCAACACCTTTTCCAATACAGCAAGTTTTCTTTCCCTCGTTTTTAGTCATTTAACAAATGTTTACAATATTGTTTTTGTTGGCTATCATTATGCGTAACTTGCCTCTCGATAATAATCTATTGCCTTGGAGAGTTTTTGACACCATATAATTAATTGTCGAGTCAGTATCAGAAAACGTTCCGATTAACCTGTCGCTTGCATCCCAATCTCTTATTAAAGTAATTGCAAGCGAATGTTAATTCGACGCAACCGATGATATAGAACCAGTGGAAACAATGGATGATTAAAAAAGTATAAGAGCGGCGGCAGGTGGCCGACCCGCCCGACCTCCCGCCGCCGCTCTCGCGTTCAGCCTCTTTTTGTCCTACTGCAGCCATTGTGTTATGCATCGTGCTATGTATCTGTAGAACATTCGCCGATACATGTATTTTTCTGATGGACCCGATGAGCGGGATACGGCTGGATTCGAAATACCCAGCGTCGGATCTTGCGGCGCCGATTATAGGAGAAACCTATGTATGTCGTGTAAAGGCTGATGGGTGTGGATTTTGATCAATATTTAAATAATTTTCTTTAGTTCTAGAACAACCTCGTTATGTTTGTAACCCTTAAGATATACAGCTTCCCGTCTTCTCCGCCTTGCACTTGAACACCCGACGTGAATACACAATAATAATAATTCTTTGTTTTTCGATAACAGTATTTGCGCTAATTGAGCATTCAACGATTCATCTTTATATTTCTCACAAGATTTCACAGAAGCACCTAATTAGTAAATGACAAGTGAACGTGTAGTAAAATGGTATGTTTATATACGACGTAAAAATAAATTATCAGCAGGGAACATACAAAAATGACCACAATTTATGCTGACTGATGGAAATGATAAAAGCGACGATGTGATGACCATCTTCATTATTTTTAGACAGCACTTGTGTTAACCCGTCTGTCATACTAAACACATAACAACATAACTTACTGCACTTTTAAGGCACGGACACACCGCAGCGCACGTTGTACACGCGCACGCGGCGCACGGATTCCTTTGGCAACGTGGTTTCATGTTTATCGTGATTCGTGTCCGTGGGTTGCAGTGGACACAATCACATATATTTTCTTGCAACGCGAAGCATGACTCACGTGCGTATCCTCTCCGTGCGCCGCGGTTGGTCCGCGCCTTTACGCGAA
>DWTO01002126.1:0-14586 GCA_018244755.1 Jemadia pseudognetus
TAAACGTAGCTGGTGAAACATGGGACTGTACTACACTCCTCTGCCTACCTCTTCGGGGATAACAGGCGTGATTTACGTTTGATTTGTAAAAAATAGCAACCGGCGAAATGTGAGAGGATTACACTCATCTGCCTATCCCTTAGAGAAAACACAGGTGTGAAATTATATGTATTTCAAGTTATTAATTAGTATAATGTGTATCGATGTAGAAACGAATGAATTTAGAAAAAGCACGTTACGACTATAAGAATAGAGATATATATCACTCGTATTCTCTGCCTACCCCTGAAAGGATCTGATGTTATAATGTAAACAAAAATTTAAGTAAATATTAAAATGCGCGACGATACGCCATAATTTTAAAAGTATCACTTGACGCAATCAATACCACGAGCCAATATTTAATTCATGCTAAACGTTTCCTAAGTTGCGTCGCGACAGAAATGAGAGACCCTTAAAAAATTATTATTCCCGCCGTCGTTCCCTTTCCTCCCAGCGTCGGGCACAAACAACACAGTTTCAAGTGTATATCGTAAACAATAAAGTTGTAAGAGGCGAAATGGCATTAGGCATTCGCGACGCGTCCCGCCTCCCGTCCCCCCAGTCACGGATTGTTAAATGATATAAGAATCCGTCATAATTTGCGATCATCAAATTCTGGAGACATACTTCTGAGTGTTATCAATTCGGTCATAGATTTATTTAATACGACTTTTTGTTGGTAGGTTGTTAAAAAATTGAAGGCATGTTTTTACATTGCTTGACTGACATATTGTTATATACCCACGGCTGGTTCCATACGGGGTAGGCAGTGAGTACAGGGTATTAAACGTGTCTAACCTAAAGACTTGACCCGACTCTTCTGAATGAATCTGAAGATCGCAAACTCCATTACTAACGTACAGTGCATAAACTTCCTTACATTCTATATCATTCTTCTGCTGCCTTGTGTACCTGTATCGATTCATTTTCCATATTCATTCTATAAAGAAGCCTAAACCTAAGCGGGTGTTTTTATGTACGAACCCCCAACATCACAAATCACCCTTTTCATACATAAATAAATAAATTAACTGTTTACTCATACTATAAATTTTAAATAGGCCAGATACTAACTATACTAATACGTATTAACTTGTACTAATGGGTTTTATAATAGTAACAGTACACATTTTATATTTTTATATGAAACGTATTTCCTTTTTAAATTAGGTTACTGCTACGAGTATGTATAGACGATGGACAATAGAGCTCACTTTTAAGTATCTTCACGCCTGTAATCCCCGAAGAGGTAGGCAGAGGAATGCAGAACCACTCCCACGTTTCACCAGTTACTTTTACGTCCCATTGTGGAATAGGTGGTGAGCCTATCGCCATGCATCGGGCACATATCCAGACTCCGAACCACTACTAGAAAATTTCGGGTATATTAGTAACCAATATTAAATAAACTATTCTCTATATAACTCGAAACTATTCTATGTACCTATATCTCACACTCGTACGTGCGCACAAAATCCTTAAAGAAGGGCACAAGCATTTCTCTTTACGTACTAAATAATATATAGACGGAAAAGGACCCTAAAGTGGATAGTTACCGAAAAGCAAATATTATCTCGTCGCGTATGGATAATCATCGGATAATTAAAGTTTATCTTGATATAATAAACTTTGTAATGGTCACGTATTTAAAATGCTTGAGATAATTAACTTTTAATTAATTGAATGCAATACGATAGCTGTGCGCAAATAATCCACTAATATTATAATCGCATGAATTACGGTTTATTGACCCGCTTATTATGCAAACATTAATTAAAGCACAATAGCAATTATTGACGCTTATTTAGCGTTAACCTCAATAAACCTTACAATAACAAGCAACTTGCAAGTGTCGTGATTGATAAGCAAATCTTTTCGCAATACTCTGGTCATTATTCCACGTGCCAATAATTAAATTTCTTTTACGGTATAAGTACCCACGGTAATAAGAAAGAATCATGTTTCGAACTCCGAATTTGAAATATCGGTTTTTATACTAATAGAGACCCAAATAAAATGTTTTAAGAATTTAATTTGAGATGTATTGAAGAGGAATTGAAGACGTCTCATATGATATGTAAATTTGTATCAGTCACGTATTGTGACCTCATCGTACTAACAGAAACCTTGCCAGACAATCGTGGATCCACCAATGTTAACATATCTACATTCACTAATTTTTCGATGCTCAATATGAAAGTAAATGTATCTTTAGATTCCTCATGTTGTATTGTAATATCGTTATATTTGTTTTATAAATATCATTATAGCGATGAAAAATCACTAAATATTATTCTGAGCAACGGTCTAAGACTTTGTTAATTTATGTGAGAATCAACATATGTATTTATACAACAATTCCAAAAAATATTATATTTCGGACAGACATAGACAGCTAATTTCCGAAGCACTTTTTAGGTACCTACTTTCTTCTGCTGTCAAGCAACAATGCAAATTCAGAATTGCAGAATATTGTTAACATAGTCACGTTCCGACTTATTGCTTATTTCTAAATAAAAGTGTATTTATGGCAATTTAGATGTTTATGAGATGGCGTGAACGCTGAAAATCATGTTTACGACTCTCATAATAAAAAACAATCCATTCCATTTTCAAATTCCAGCAGCGCGTCAGTATATTTCCAGCCAGTTACAGTTACGTCACATCTGTGTCTGTTGGCACAACATCGTTCGTCGGATTAATGAACGGATCGCGTGTCTACGTTTATTACCACGCCATAGCCGATGTCTTGGGATACGAATAACAATAAATTTAACTTGTTGGCGACGTTTTCTTTGCAGCTTAGTTGTTTAAAAAATAAGTAGATATCTGTCTATATCTTCGTATTTTCCAACTTTAAAGCTCTTAATTCGAACACGCTCCAATTTCACAATTCGAGAGTAGCAGTGCACCTGTGTCCAAGCGTCACGACCAGACCTTTTATATACAGGGCTACTTAACAGTAAAACACAATAATAGAGAATTTGCTTTTTATTACAATAATCACCATTTCGTTTGGGTTTATTCAAACTGAGAACAACAGTTACTCTTTGAAATACTTTTCTCTTGAAAATGCTACCTAAAAAGTTCAATACCTATTCAAACCCCTATTAAATAGCTAAACAATCCATCACCTATCATCATAAATTCTTTATTCGGTACACTATTACAAATTGATTTCCTCTTAGGAAGACTTCCTCTTACTTTAAAGATGAAATATCAGTTTCCGTAATAAAGATCATACTATGATATAAATGAAATCTTTTACAGGCATTTTTGATACATGATCATATGAGATAATATCACGTATCGTTTCTGTAACATCCTGTATTTAAATTTATATGACATATGTAGTTAACTGCATGTTAGGTCAATCAAGTATCGCGTGTTCGTCGCCATGCGGTTGCGACACCGCATGGCGCGAGTTGTTACATTAACATACAAATCATAAACAAAATTTTGTTACAACGAGCGCACTTTAATTCAACATTGTAACAGCTTAGATATATGCAATTTACGTTAATATTCGTCATCATGTTTTGTTACGATGAGGAAAATAACTATTAAATTACTCTTATATGAACATATCAAAAATATTATAATTATATACTTGTATACTATAAATATTAAATGTGTAAACATTTATGTTTGTATATAAGTAATAATCATATAAATAGCCCACAATAATAATATAAATAGTCCACAAACTAAAGTTTTCAATCTTTATGATACTTTTGTACTAAGATCCATTTCTAGCCCTTTATTATCCAGTGTGTAAGTCAGAGCAGCAGCTACCATAATAGTATGTATGAGAGGAAGGACGTCAAACGGGTCGGTCAACACACGATCTGCTCTCAACAAGTTAAACTGACGAGCGGTGAACAGAGATCACTTGTTTGTGTAACAATTTATGATCTTAATATTGTGTAGTTATCTACAATAGCCTGAGGTAGTTTTTATCCAAAATAATCTTCTTTTGCACAGTTTCTTTTCTTTTATAGTGGAGATAAACTTCCAATCCCTGGCGAGCACCTAATACTAATTAATGCTATACAAAGATATTTATTTATGTAAATTTTAATGTTAAATATCGTTTGTTATAAGGGTTAACGAATAATAAAATCTGCTCATTTTAGTGTATACGTAATAATGTACTCTAGGGCGTTTAATGTCTGCTAACCCATGTTCGACAGTGGAACGACACTTTTGTATACATAAACAATTTGGTTTATGATGATGTTTAAATTAAGACTAGTAAAAATAAGAAATGTTCTAGAAAATTTCTAGCATGCATGTCTTCGTTAAAGTTCTATTTAATAATGTAATAAATAATAATAAAAAATTAATAAGATAATAAATATATACCCATACAATAAGATACCTATTTTGACTGAGCTGAGAATCTTTTTTTTAATACACATGAGTTAAATACCGACAGAAATTACTTTACATAGATTAATATTAAGAAACTATTATAGTTGCTAGCGCTTTGACTTACTCGTATAATAGCAATTTATTCTACCTTCGATCTCTTAATTGCCTGTCAATTCTGTGAGATATATTAATGTGTAATAAATAACGATCACTATTATTACACGCAACACTAGTTAGAATTACCACCTAGGTCAGAATAAGTCCATTAACAAACTAGTACAAGATAAAACCAATCCAGCAGAGCTAGTACGCGATAGCGCTCAGGGAAAGCCTAAAGCACGCTTCTGCGAGACCTTGGTGGCCTTAATCTGTTGACAGAGACCATCTGCATGGCTGATGGCCACTTAGAAAGTGTCCACTCTCGCTAAACGCACGTTGAAACTATCGGGAAATGCTGCTACGAGTGTCTGCATAGAGAGCTAAGCTAAGCTAATTTTAAGAGAGAAACTTCTAGACTAATGGTTCGTTATCTTGAATTATTGCTGGCGCTAATGGTTCCATTAAATTGATAATTGAACCAATATGATATTAAACTGGAGTGCGGAACGTGGGTTCATGATTAAAATATGAATCGACCGGGAATGAAAATAAGTAACACGTAAATAAACAACAAGGAACAATTATTATTATCAATAAAGTCAAAGTAATTCTTGGAGCCCTCAGATTTGTACTGAACACACTTTCTTTATAAACATTGCCATAACTCATATTTTTCTTCATTTAAATTCGTCAGTTTTTCACGAACATTTGATACAATCGTAGCCGCGGGCTAATTTTATTACCACAAAGTCGTTAAAAGAGATTGCATATATCTTTAATTAAACTTTTATATCACAATAATATGAAAACCTTTAGATTTGATCGACGTTATAAATATTATGAGAGAAATGCTAGTAGTCATGACACATCGCTATATTCGCCCCACAAGCCCCGCTGAAACTCGAAATGGTTTGCATGTGTGTGTACATCCGTAATGTGTTGTCATTACTTTCAATGTTGCACACACACGCGGCAGCAAAAGGAACTATACGTTAGTTGGTAACATCGTGCACAAAACTCTTAAGTTACAATAATATCGATGATTCAGATATTAGTTTGCATCGTTTCAATCTAATTCGAAGCGTAGTTGCCATCTGTCATATAATTAAGATTAATATTTAATAATGTAATACTCAAGTTTGATGGATTTCTATGTCTGTTTAAATAAAAATGTATCGAACTTTTTTACTACAACACAATAACACTAAAAATTATTATATTTAGCAACATATAGACAATATAATACCTATATACTGATGGGGATGTTAGAAGTCTCCGAAACCAGCGTGCATGTATTAAAAAAATCAATGTGGATAAACCACGATAGAACTGTAAGAATAAACATATTTGCCACTCCGTGCTCTCTGCCTACCTCCTAAGGTACCGTGATAATATTATAATAATAATTTAGACGATAGCTATATTTACAATTGTCATTTCCTTTTCACGTTACAATTATGATTTTTGTTCATAATTAACATACTAAAAGTTAGTCATTACAACCGAAAAAAATCCTGATTAATTTAAAAAAAATATTTATTTAATTACAATGACCAAGTTAAACACTAAGTTAAGAGTAGTAAGTAGTTTATCACATCAGTTTTCAATGGTACCGCCGCATGTTAATAGGGATGAGTCACGTGCGAGTAGGACGGACGGCGACTTGCAGTTTATTTCGAGTTGTGTCTGTTAGGAATACGAAACGGTGCAGTGCTACACACATCCATGCGTATTCTAAATTTAAATCAACATTCGAATTTTTATTTTCTTCTTTTTATTCATCTATTGTTTTTTTATTCATTACGAGCTGTTTATTAAAACAGTTTCGTTCACGAATGTACTATACTGACGTTACCAGAAGCTACGTATGTACATGGAAAATTTTCACTTCTAAAACGGTAACATCATACCTATATTTCCCCGTAGGGGTAGGCAGAAGGGTGTAAGGGCAGGAGGGAATGAGCCACATTTATAACTTACACTCACAAATCCAGTCTTCGTGGCACTGCTGCGTGGTATTTTAATGTACAAATCCTAACTTTGCCCAAACTAGGATCGAACCCAGGACTGCTCGACTAACAGTTGCGATTACAAACTCTACCAACGAAGCGGTTACCATTCGACCAACGAAACAGTCACAAATAAACTGTAAAGAAGCTAAATTTACTTTCTTTCTCGTCCCAGGACATCGGCTGGCTTATCGGATATTGTACCAACAGATGCAGATGTGACGTAACTGGGGCTGGAAATATACTGACGCGCTGCTGGAATTTGAAAATGGAATGTATCGTTTTTTATTATGAAAGTCGCAAACGCGAGATATAGGGGTGTTATAATGTAATTTGAATATGACCAAAATGTGAGTATGTAAAAACAAAATACATTAATTTGGAGTAATCAATTAAGTCCGGCCGAGAACTGATAACGTGGACGCTCCGCAGTGCACGTATATACATATCTTAGTAATAAGACGTACGATTACAAGAATGATATAACACTTATCGGTCGCAGAAGGTCCTCGACATTTCAGAAATAGAGTTCACTATTATAAGCCGCAACTAAGGACGTGTACACACACCACACGTTTATTTTATTCGAGGACATATTTAGGTTATTTTTGGACATATTACACTTGGGACCATTACAATTTTATTGTCTAATAATAAAATTAAAGGGAAATGTATCTTTATTAGTCAAAAAAATTGCAAAAACAAATTCACAATGATAAGAAATTTAATTACACACATATTTATACTACAGGCGATTATTTTTCAGTTACGTTTAAGGCTCTAAACGCGGTTAAAGATGAGGATTTTAAATAATAAAAGCATACTCAAAATTCTAGTTTTGAAAAATGGACCGTGTCTAAACTATTTTGTTTTGTATTTTTGATGAAACTTCCTGAACATTATAAGTAAGTTCGCGTTAAGTTGATCCCATTCCTCTTAATTTCAATATTGTTTAAATAAGCTTGCTACGAATATCACGAGTAATCGCATCTGACATTTGTGTAACATTCGCTAAAGAAGTTTAAAAGTATTGGGACCTGTAAGGAAAGAAATACATACAAATGTAGCATCCTTATTTTATACAGAAGAAACGTGGTCACCATCAGCATACATAAGTCGCAGTCCAAATTGGGAGCGCACGTGAGCAGGCATACTAACTTGGACTTGGAGCATTTTTATATAACACGATACATAATGCTCTGTATATAAATGGGTTTTAAATAATGTTACGTAAGGATGGTGTTCCGTTGCGTCGCAGTTCGCAATTCTGTTTTTGTTCTGTGTATTATCAATTTTAATAGACGAGCAAGAGAAAGTAGGAGAGTTGGAAATATAATGGCAATAAGAAGTAAATGATTAGGACCGTAGCATAATGGCATAATACAAAAATGGCTCATTCAATTTAAATCCAACATTTTTTGGCAATGATTTAATTACATCACTCAGCTGCCTTACGACAAGGTAATAAATTTTAGCCAATGTAAATAGTAATAATGTTATTCAATTAATTGATCATTAATCGGCCGTCGTTTTGAGTTTAAATCAATTAATTCTTACGAAAGTTTTGTTATGCAATAGAATTCGATTACATTTAGCACTGTGAAATTTAATACACTGTTTATGGGTTAATACCGATATTAAAATGAATATATGTATATGTATTATTATGTATGTTTATTATTGTAACTACTAAATAAATATTATTGACAGATATTGATTTTACATTAAAAATGGTGCATATACCAAGATAACTATAATTATTTTGAATAAATTTCATATTTACATTTAAACAAAATTATAATCAAGTAGAAAGTGAAATGTGGATACGTATTTTAAATGTCATTTAAAACGTTCTACCGATGTATCGTGTAATATTTTTTAGTAACGTTTCTAAAAATTACTTACTTCGATAGCTGAAGAGAACAATATTCTAGAAAGTACTTCTAGAATATTGTGGAGGCCTTAGAACTTGTACTTTAATAATATTGGCAAAACTTACAAGTTTATTGAAAAGGAAATTTGTGCATATTGTTTTAAATTATGATTCGTTATTACTATTTAATAACAATAGATAGCTTCTTAATAGGGCAGGTAGACATCACCAAATACTATACATCACTGACCTTACAAACCTTATGTGCTTTTATTTCAGGCCTGAAGTATCTGTAAACGCAACATGCGTCTATATTAAACAATATGAAATGATATGCATTTGATAATGGTGTAGAAATATATGCAGTTATTCTGTGCATTAATCCTGCTTAGTTATACGACAAGCAAAATTATCACTTACATTAAAAGTTATCTACTGAGTTCATTGATTGATGACTGCGAATTGTACCTATCTGTAGTACATATTATATTTAAAACATTACCGCGAATTTGGCTATAAATTATTTTTTTTGTATAGAATACTCTTTATTATACGAAATGGGATGTTAATAATATCGTCGAATTAAAACACAACATTTCAAATAAAGATTTCTTGAACTTTTGTTTAAATTATCATAAGACAATAGCTTTAGTTACGGATATTTACAATTAAATACACATAAAAATATAAAAAACGTATTATAGGTTTGTAAGTATTGTATTTGGTCCACGGTGTTCTCTACCTACCTCGTAATGAACCTGACGTGACGATATAATAATAATAGATAAAAAAAATTGCTTACAATTTGATAGAAAGACCTTTTTGCTTATTAGTAGTCTAAGATGGAGTTATGTGGTTTAGTGTCGAGGCAATAATTACTGTATGTACGTGGCATTTTTACACCAATAAGGCGTTGAGTTTTTTGTAGAAGAAAAGTTGCTTCGCTAAATCTAGTGCGGTACGATCCGTGGGAATTGCATGAGGAATTTATAATCGCTGCCTACTGATAAGTGGTCGTTGTGGTGTGCGTTTAGAGAGAAAAACGTTAATGTACGTGCAATACCGACAAAATAAAATTATGAACATAATATAAAATTAAAACTACACTTACATTACAAAATTAATATAAACATAATAAAAAAAATAGTAATTCATGAATTTGCTTTAAATGTCGATCTTTGTAGGTTAATAGTTTTATTTCTAAAAGGAATTTATATAATTCTCTAACTAGTTATCAACCTCTCTACAACTGCCTATTCTATTACTATTTATCAATAAAGGTTGAGAAATTGATATACCCAAGATTAAACTGTTATCTGGGAAATGTCGTCTATAAATGACTTTGACGTGGGCGAAAATCATAGACAAAAAATTTAATTTAATTATTTGCTTACGTCAAGGCGATACCTACATTATACTAATATGTACATAAAGAAATGTTATAGTTACCGGTTTTAGGTGGTTACTGTATCTTATTCTCCTTGTATCATAAGATATAAGTAGATAGGATAGACTATCTATAGGATCCTATAGTCTATCCTGTAATAAGTCCTAAGTTAAGAGTAGATTATAAACACGCTTGTGCTCTCGCTGTATCTTATCCTAACTATATCCTGTCTTAAAATATTGTAATTTTTTTTATCTCCACACCATCTATTGCCATCTGATCTTAAAGTGAGCATTTAGAGAGCTTGTATTATAGTAATGAGACGGCTAAGAAACTACATACCTACATGTAAATACAAATATATACTTATATAGATTTTTTTCACACCCAGACAAAATAAATAACTGTGCATATCAGACAAATATTTCTTCTGGATGGGATTTGAACCAATGATCAGAATTGCCATAATACGAACCACTGCACCAACGAGCCACAAAAAATATATGTATGTATGTGTGCTCCCACTGTATCTAATCCTATCTGTATCTATCTTGAGAGTCAGTCACAAATATGTTTGAGTCTCACTGTATCCTATCTTATTTGTATCCTGTCTTAATAAATTGCAATAACGCTTTTAATTACTGCACTAATAACTATGCAACTTTGCATTTGTACGTAGCAAAGTTCTAATTAACTTATTGTAATTAATTAATTAATGAGGATTGCTTCATGTTTTAATCGTAACGTAACAATTAATATTAGTTAGAAAGCATTACTTAGACATGGTCTTAATGCAGAACTGCTCTGTAGCCGACAAAGCCGTTCAGTTGTTGGTGAAAGCAGAAATCATTGTGGATCTAGAGATTACATCTCGGCTTATCCATTAATTAAAGAACGATAATGGAACATGCTAATAGTTCCGCCGCTCATGAAGTGCACAGCAGGTTAGTTTTTGAAAAAAAGTACTTATTTCATAAAATTAATAGGTGTTAAACCAATAAGAGGATATTTTAAGCGCCTTATAACATCAATCAGATTCCACGTACATAGCATCCAGCTAAGCACAAAGCAATGAAATATTTTTTCCCTTTCAAAACTGGAAGTTACTCACATTAAAACAAAACTATTTCTATTGACAATAAGACAAGACATTTCTAAGACAAAACTATGTGACTATTTCTATTGATTTCATTAACATATATATCTATCTCTGTCTATTTATTCGAAATTCAAATTTCAAATAACAATATAATCTTTTAACCATACATAACCGTACATCACAACTAACTAATGAAAATAATAGACAGTGCGAAAGACATTCAAAAGTAGAACAGGATGTTAGTAAATTTAACAATTCCATTTTCAAATACGATGCTTTTGGTGGTACTGGGAAAGCAAAATACTCTCTCATCAGGTCGTGATCTCTACGGTCTATATTGAGATCTAATGCACTAGTGATCGCGATGGCTGTCAGGTCGTTTACATCGATTCTAGAAGAGTGCATATCGATTGACTGACGTGCCATAAGGCCGCCGATTATTTCGAGATCTTTCGAGAAGCTATCGAGATAGCGGTATGTTTTTTCAATGTTACATCTTGACTCGGGATTATGATTTTCCCAAGATGTAAAATATTATATACTCATTCATTCTGTTCTACGTATCTATATAATGTGGTTATATAATAAACGTAACTTCACGCCTGTAATCCCCGAAGAGGTAGCCAGAGGAATGCAGAACACTCCCACATTTCACCGGTTACGTTCACGTCCTACTGTGGAATAGGTGGTGAGACTATTGCCATGCACCGGGCACAAATCCAGACTCCGAACCACTACTAGAAAATCTAAATTAGAAATTTTTTGGAGTGTTCGACCCGGGAATCGAACACGGGACCTCCCGATCGGCAGTCGCACTTGCAACCAACACGACCAACAAGGCAGTCATATAGTACCTACATATAGGCAGTTATATAATAATTTTTGATTAAATAGTGTATCGGCTTTACTAATGCGTTATCCGCTTGCCCAGCGTGGGTATTACAGGCAACATGTTGGCCTTATGTTTCGTGAGGATCTTCACAAGCTCCCGCCGATTGCAGCCAGGTCGCGGCAAAGCCTGACAGCGATAATGACTTCTTAAAAAAACAATGTTTTACTATAGTATTACTTGCTACATATATTTTTACGTTTGGGTCTGAAGATTATGCTTACTCACATTCTGCCCAACGAATTGTTTTCCAAGTTAAGCATAGCGTTACCTACAACAGAGACAGTCGAAACTGTGACCATTACGCGTGCATTCGCAAAGTACCGTTTCTAATTTGCACGCTTAGCGTGACAAATTGTGCTAAAATATTACAAGTGTTCATAGAGTGGACAGATATGGCACAGAATTGGCATATAGACAGTGCCGAATCTACTATTTTATGTGCTCGAAATAGCACTTTCTTATTGCTGCAATGTTTAATCGAACTTCAATGGATGAATTTCTTTAATAATAATGATAATAACTATCATCGTCACAATTTATCGTTCCATTGTTGGACACATTATATTTATACCACGTTGGCCAATTGCGAACTGACAGACTGTATTTTTTAGGACTTCATGGACAGGATGGATTTGAGTTGCCGCGTAATATTTTCCGTCAGCGTTATAGTAATTGAACGTATACGTAACATCACGCCTATAGTAATTGATATTATTTAATATAGTAACTGATATTATTTAATATAGTAATTGAGATTATTTAATCTTAAGACACACAGTCAGAATTATAACATAACAGAATTGTATCCACAGGATTTGAATAATTTGTCGAAGTGGAAAGCTGAAATTTAAACCACCGCGCTACCAATAGTACAAATATTTAATTATAAGTTGTTAATTTAAATAACACTTACATATTCACATTCGTAAGTTTAATGGAACAAGAGATGACACAGATTTTTCTATTACGGAAAAGGTAGGACGTACCGACCAGGAATAGACCGCGGAAATGTCACAGACCTTAGTAACGCGCCCTCCAACATTGTTCCATGTGCGCGAGTGTGAACGGAGTTATAGACAGGCACATACAAGAAGTGTAAATTATTGCTTCAGTGTTTACAATTCTTTAATTTAAATAATCTCAGCCGTGTCTATGAGATGTCTGTGTCACGAGTCACATTCGTATTGAGAAAAACCGTAACTGGTGACTGATGTTAGCAATAACTTTGCCATTCAGCCGTTGTATCCTGGTTAGTTAATAATAATTGTATAACTAAGTTTTCCGTTACTACCGCTAGAGGCCGCGTCAACTTGGAAGCTGTTTTGAATAAATAACAGGAAATTAAATGTCGGCCATGACGGACTGTTCTGATTTCATTTACATTGGACTCAACGCCGTTAGGTTGTTTAATTGTTTGTTTTAGAAGATAATTGTTTTTTTCTTGCGATAAGAACACGCTCATTTAGAATTAATTTGATATTTTAACAGTAAGTAATTTGGTTCTTCTTTTTTTCATTAAAACGATCGAAATAGTTTCAAATGTAACGGACATTATTATGGATAACTATAGGGTTGAACAAAACATTTTTGTGTTCCCCCACTCTAAGAACGTCTCCATTTCATGATGTCTGTATGACGGACTTCCAAGACATAACTCCCTAGTTAGAAGTATGCGAGTCGATTCGAATCTCGGAGTTGGACACTGAGTTCTGTACCATTAGGTCATCACTGCTAAAATAATGAGTGATTCACTTAATTCATAATAGGAAATTAAAATAGACATTACTAGCAGTTTATAATAGTTTTCGACGATATAAGGAATAAAGATAATGCATATTATTACCGTTACAATTTTTTAAAATATATATTTTAACAAAAATTGACCTCCAATGAATTGGATTGGATTAACTGAACTGCCAACAATGTTACAATATTTGAAATGAAAACGATATTTGAATTGATCAACTCACCTATGTGTCCCGTATGTTGAAAATTTGTGGGCGCTCCGATCATGGAGCGGTCTATTCTTCGGCGGGTCCTCTGCGCCTGGGCAGCCGGCTGGTAGCAGCACGCGAACCATTGCAGCCAGATCTCACTGCCAGTGGTCGCCATTTTAATGTCCACCACACAATTACCACTGATAACGTTAAAAGTGTTACCGAACCCACGGAGTTCGCCCGAACACAGATTCGATCGGTCGATTGATTTACGCGTCAATCAAAGCTGACTTTATTAGCGCAGTAACAGTTTTAACCGCCGGTTTTAATTGCTGTCGTGACAAGTCTTTCAACACCAAAACTGTATAAACAGCGTTATTGGTGGCAATAAATTTGTTTCAGAAGTTCACAGATGTCTATATCAGATGCGTCTTCCTCACAGATCTGTTTCCAACTGATACAGACGCTGGCATGGCTCCGCAGATAAGACCTGAAATGTAACATAAATATATATTATTCCGAGAAGTGATCTGTTTAATTTTGTTTATCACGTTTTGGTAATGTTTGCGTGTGTTAATGGTAATGTCGTAATTAGATAAAGACGAATATTGTTTACAAGCTGAGGTTTGAACCAAAGAGAAAACAACCCGGCATCATTTGCTACTTAACCAAACAATTCGTAAAGCAACCGATAATTCTGATTTTATTTATACATTTATTGGCTTATATTAAACATTTAAATGTTTAATTTATTCATTTATTTAATTAATGTGACTGACGATCAGGAGGTCCTGGGTTCGATTCCCGGGTCGGACACTATAGAATTTTTTAATTTAGATTTTCTAGTAATGTTTCGGAGTCTGGATTTGTGCCC
>DWTO01002127.1:0-14583 GCA_018244755.1 Jemadia pseudognetus
GATTTACCAGTTACGTTGTATGTCCTCGGAAAACGTAGTGTAGGACGCCCTCCGACCAGGTGGGATGACGATCTGTGAAAGGCTGCAGGCAGATACTGGATGCGGCAAGTCGAGGACAGGGCGCGATGGCGCTGTTTGGGGGAGGCCTATGTCCAGCAGTGGACTGAGATAGGCTGATGATGATGATGATGTTGTATGTCCTTAGTGGAAAAGGGGACGAGGGTATTGTCATGGATCGCAATAAATCAAAATATTTACAAGTTCAACAGCTATTGCATTGCAATTAATGACAGCTAATTTTAAGGCTTTTCCTGTTCGAACATTACCCGTATCAGCATGTACTCGTAGTTATTAACCTTTTAACGAGTGGTTCTGTTTCGACGCTATATCAAATAGTAGTCTGTTTTGATAGGTTGCTATGAGTGTCAATAGGTATTGGTAATTACTTGAAATCTTATTAATTATGAAATCAAATATATGAAAGAGGTGAAATTGTTTTAATTTAACAACAGGTTGAAATTTAAGCCATTCAGGAAATATTTGGTCTGTAAGTATTTTTAATCTTACAAAGTTATGTGTGATGGTCAAAAAGATAATCTTGACAAAACCTACATGTGTTAGAAAGAAAGAAAGATCTTCACACAACATTGGAACGATGAGTGAGTTGGTAATAATATTGAAAAACATGACTATTAAAACAAGTGTATATTATAATTATACGAGTATCTCTATTTACAACAAGAATTTACATAAGCATTTCCGCGATAAGTTATGAACACGATAACAATGCGATAAGCCAATTAAAACGATGGCGGGAAATATAAATAGTTCTTTAAAAGAGATAACATAAAAACGTTCGGAGTTTTTAACATTAAGTTGGATATCCACAAATCATTCGCCCATTCTTATCTCTATCTTTGCTGCGACAACGTCACATTGTAGTTTGGCGTAATTGATAGGAATCAGCGATAATACCAGTTCGCTGTTAGATACGAGATTATGCCACATAAATTATTATTATTTATAAACACGAGATTACAAGAACATTTTTCAATTTGTATCTTTTGTTCCTTGTTATTCAAATTCATACATACATACATACACACACACACACGCGCACGCACACATACACAAAGTTATTGTAAATCAATACAAACAATAGTGTTCTACGATATTTGCAAACGTATTGTTAATTTACATAATTATGTATTTAAATAAAAAAAAAAGTAACTTCACGCCTGTAATCCCCGAAGAGGTAGGCAGAGGAATGCAGAACGACTCCCACGTTTCACCAGTTAAATATAAAAATAAAGATATATTAAATATATAATATTTCATAAAGAGTTGATATAGAAAATAATGTTTCTCACGTGATGAATACACTTACGTAGGTATATGATGGGTATATAGACACACACACAAATCGTTTTTGGTCTGCCGTACGTCGCAGCAACGTTGATTTCCGCTTTTTAATGGACCCCCGAAACGTTGGACTAACAGGTCAACGTACCAAAGAATAATTTAGAACGGTTTCCAAAATAGATGTCTCATATTAGGTAAATAAACCTTAGAAAACATCCTTAAACACGATTATTTTCAAGTCTTTGTATTTATTTACAATCTTATTATCAAATCTGTACACCATTAAGCAGAGTCCTGTTGGAATAAAAAGGATTATTGCTTTTAGGTTAATTATAATCATTGAATTTAAATTAATTATAGAAGTGATCATCCTAGCATCATGAGTCTATTGAACTTTTACGGCGGAGAAAGAATACATCTCTCGGCTCTACACTGGGGTGCCATAAGAAGCAATTAAACCCGCCACTTGGTGATAAGGTCCTAATTTCCTAATAGGACCTACCTTTACGTTGACCAGGTCGAAGTATACAATGATATGACATAACGAAGAAAGAAGAAAATTGAGCCTAATTATTCATATGAACAATGTATAATAAATTGAAGCAATGAACTTAAAATTTTAGTATCAGTGAAGATATGAATTGTTATTAACAAAATTGGGGCATGTCGTTTTACAGAATCTTTCTCTCTGCGTTGTTTCTGAAATTATGGCAATCAATTAGTTGCATATTCACATCAATAATAATATATTATACTTCTGTAAACATAGAAGGAGATCCATCAAAACAGCTTAATGGATAATCCAAATCAATTAGGAACTTGAGGCGGCTGCGTTCACGAATAGCTTCGTCTATCACTCATAGTAAGTTTAGTGCTCGTGTTGTTTTGACTATTTTGATTGAAGAGTTTTTGTATAAAACGTGGTAACAAAATAAGGTTAATATAAATATAATATTTTTCAATTAGAGTTGAATCTCCGATGGGTCGGACGTTTAGAGAAAATAATAACAAAGTAACCATATAATAAAACAATTAACGGATTTAGGCACTCAGGGAGATCAACACTCACCTGCCTGACTAAAGTAGTCAGTTGTCTGACTCACTCCGAAACCAGTGTACTTGTACGAAGAGGTTGAAGAATAACGAAGTACTTGCATCAGATGTGTAAGAATATTTAGCTATCGCTGCTCAGTTCCTGTCGCCCGTAACGTTAGAGATCTGGTGAGATAACATGAAAATAATAATAGCTAATTGGCAGTTTCAGTTCATTTTATAAGCAATAAAATATTATACTATCAACTGCGGATGATTTTAATTACTAGAAAGTAATAAATATATTCTGTTGTGTGATTATGATGGTGTTGGATTGATTACGGGTTGCAGGGCAAATTAAGGCAAATTAACATCGGAAGTCTAAGGGTTGTCTACATACCCAACACGTAAACCTAGAATGTCAGCGTACCCAACATTGCACATGTAATCCACGAAGAAGTAGATAGAGGAGTGTAGTCAACTCCCACGTTTCATTTGTTACGTTTACGTTCCACCATAAAATAGGGAGGGAACTGCCATATAAGTACCGGGCACATATTATCTAGATTCCGAGGCACTACTAGAACTTTATAGAGTCTTATTGTTTCTCGCCACAAGCTCGAATTTCAGTACAATCTCACCTCATGGTAAGCGAGTTACGGCCGAGGATCTATCACGCATGCTTGGAAAATGGCTATTCACTATACTAATACGTTTATGTTCTACAAGGGGTCTTCTTGCCTTATGCCTTCGCCTTGCCTTGCTTTTCAAGTATTTCAAGAATCTCCATTGTAGCTACGACCATCGGCTGTAAACGTGTCGTCAATACAGGAAGGCACTTCTGAGGTATACCTGAAATTCCAATATTGGAGCCAACCTTGTTCCCGCTGCAATGCAATGCAATATGAGCATGCGATATAAAGACAAATAAAACTTTATTCAGACACGCCTTTAATCCCCCGAGAGGTAGGCAGAGTAGTGCAGTACACTCTTAGTATTAGTCAGTTATATTATACCTCCGATTATGGAATATCCTGATGCAAATTCAGACTTAGAGGTGCTATTAGGAATTTTAATTTAGAAAACCCCGATAGTAACCGACTCGGGAATCGAACCCAGGACCTTTCGATTAGCAGTTGCACTTGCAACCACTAAAACAACGGGGCAGTCGAACAGATCAACACTGTACTTTTCGTTTAAAAACTGCTTTTACATGTATTTCTAAAAACATTTTGAAGTGTAACATTGTAAATGATCATATTCCAAGGAACTGTCTTACTTGTTATAATAATAACCCCATTAGTACTTGATAATCAATTATAATTTTAGCATCAGTCAATATTAAAGTAATTTTCACAAGCTTATATAAAAATATATATACATTTCAGTGACATTTTCATTGTAGAGCATGATAGATACGTTCCCACAGCATCGTACGAATTTGCCTCCGACGTATTTCAGACCGAAGCGACGTCTTCTTTGTCCAGCTCTCGGACGCACGTGCGCTGCCAATCTGCGGACATATCCGAAATATCTTAGGCACCAATACAAGAACCAATTTTGTTCTAGCTACACGTAAATCCTGACACACTGTATGCTTATATTAATAAATGTCGGCTAACTTCAGAATATTGACTGTAAGGTTCCTATCTCCTATTTATCACTTAGGAGCTAAACTCAACCACACCTGATCATATTTCAACCTGATATACAACAGACCAGACTTTGGCGACCGGTTGAACGTGGTACAGGCGTAAACAAGGCACAGCTAAATGCTCTGATATTAACAATCAACAGCATTGAAGGCGGTGAGTGAAGCTGTGCTCTGGGATTTCGATCAACATGCCCGCCGGGGATTAATAGGCAGAAACACGCTCTGTTAAGGGAGTCATCAGCTGTCCAGCAGTGGACTGAAATAAGGTGATGATAATGGGCTTCAAAAGCTATCAATTCACCTTTTAATTTGTACTACAAAGTCGCGGGCGTAAACAATTCTAAAATGTTGCCCGTATGAGAGATGATACAAGAATAAACATACCGTGTTTCGTTTTTCAATATTTGTCTAAGCGCTTATTATTTTTATATTGTGGCGATACCCACTTTGTATTCGGATTATGAAAATTTTGGAGTTCAAAGGGATATTTAAATATTTTTCAAACGCAAGTGAAATTCCATTAAGCTTAACGCTTATTTACATTCATTATACCCCGTCCCTAAGAATATTTAAAAGTGTATTCAATATTCGCTATGTGTGATATATTAATACTTTAATATTTGTTTCTGCTCAGTATTGCATATGATATGAATATTAAAAACACAAACGTACATCACGCCTGTAATCCCCGACGAGGTAGGCAGAGGAATGTAGTACCCTGTTACGTTTCACTAGTTACATTTAGGGCTTACAATGTTGAACCTATTGCCATACACCGGACACAATTCTAGTCCGAGTAGTTATTAGAAAATCTAAATTAGAAAAATTAAATAGTTCCTGATACGGGATTCGAACCCAGGACTACCTGATCGGTAGAAGCGCTTGCAACCAACACGACCAAGTAGGCAGTGAATATGTATTAGAAATGTAATGAACACATTAGTGTTAGTCTGTGAACTGTGACGTCAGAGAAATGAAACCTAATATTTCACTGTCAATGACCTATGACCTATGAACAAAGACGTAACAATGACCTATTTCAAGAACAAAGACGTGATACGAGGATTCCCAACTAATGGCTGGTGTACGTGTACTTTCGATTTATTGTTTTTTTCATAAAATGGGATCCTTAAATAAAATATCAACTTCAGGATTAAATGATTCATTCTGAATGAACAATAACGAGCAGAAAATTTATGGTGAGTAGTAGTTAGATATATAATTAGAGATTTTAATTTTTTTTTGTCTAATTAAATCATCAGCGTTTAAGTCTACTACGCCGTCAAATTTATTGACTGTGATCCGTTTAACTGTATCATTTAATACAGATACTAACATCCTAATATCGTTATGCCGTTTGATATACGAGTAGATAAAGCTTAATTAGTAAAATAAAATGAATGTTATTTTTATTTAATTTATCGCTACTTCCATAGCTTATTATTAATGAAAGTATAACGAATTTTGTAGAGCTAACACTATATCGTTTATTGCACCGAATATCATTTCCTGTTATTTATAGGTGTTTTTGAATTGATACTGAATAAATACCGCCTTGCAAAATATTGTATCCTAAAAAGTAAATTAGATTTTAACATGGTTTATAAGTATACTTGTAATTTTAATTTATTCATTTAAATACAGTTATACACATTAAATTATAATATTTCAATATTAAAACTTGAACAAAAATCGCGTATATTCAATATAATTTATTTATAATTTATTGTATGAAAAAAGTTATATTCTTTTTGTCTTTATCTATTCATATTGCCCGCTGAACATGATAACGTTTATATTAGGTAAGTATTCGTAGACTTTACTATAGACTGAAAACGATGATAATACATTTTGGATAGCTACCAAGTTTTAAATATATTCCTATACAAAATCTTACTACATGGTATGTTAACTGAATGGTCGTCGAAACCGCGCTATATTTCGGAATTGACTTTAATTTTAATCGATTGGCAATACTCATACTTCTCAGAACGGTCACGTACAATGTCTTTATCGTTTATAAGAACCGTTTGAAACTCAATGAATCTGTTTCGGATTCGTGGACTTTGGAAAATATATTCAAAAATGAGTCAGCCATCATTATGGTATTTATGATAAATTAGTAACTTTGTTTAGTATGAAATGGGCCGGACTTTTGTAGCCATTTAAGTGTTTCACTATAGTCATTACGCGTAATGTAGGTAAGCGCTGAAATCATAATTTCAAAACTATTTAGCAGTATACTATTTCATAATCACCATTATGGATTTGAGAACGCAAATAAACACGTTAGAGGCGGTTGACCTTAAAAATTAATCGATTAAGTATGGAATTTTGTTATAATTCACTAAACAAACAAGTCTGGTGATCCAATTCGGTTCGATGGAAAATAAATTATTTACTTATTGCCTTCTAATCATAATAAACTAATAACCAAAGTTATATTCTAAATCGATTTTACGCTAGCTAAGAACATGGACAACAGGTTTAAACTTTTGATAAATAGTTCTAATAAAATAATTCCCCTATTACATATCTCAACTTTGTCTCTTTAATAAACACCTTTTATACTCGCGTTACGTTTTTTACTTGGTATACAATAAATATGTATAAATAAATAAAACTATGTTAAAGAAATATAACCTGTTAATCTACTCTAGGCCAGCGTGGCAGACTATGGCCTAAAGCCCTATAATTATAAAAGGCAATTAGTGGTACAATAAAAGAGTTGATGTTGATTAATACTAACTTTTCTATTATCATCACGTAAGGTTCGTTACGGGTTAGGCAGATCTGGACTAGGTGGACTTATTATATTGATTGATTTTATTAAGTGCTGGAAGCCTACCATCGACCACTAATTAAACGTATTATACAATTTGGACAGCCATAAAGCATATATTCCATCAATCGACGTACATTCGCGTGATTCGCATTCAAGTATCTTCCATACCGTTACATTGTATTCGAGATGGCGGAAGTGAGCCTTCGCAGGTTCAGAGTGATAACCACTTTATTATAACTCAAGTATAAAATAACGCATTCACAGCACGACATTATTTATTTTTATTGTTCTTAGCTGTTAACGTATCAATTCTGTCGTGGCCTGCATTTCAGTGCAAATTCCTTTGAAGCTATTGTGAACAATGCTTATAAAAACCCTGGTCGTTTTTATGAGGAAAGCAATGCGTTATAGTATTATTATTACTGATATGATCTCATACACGATTGAGAATAGCCACGACGTGCGAAGATGACCTTTCATTTAAATGAACATATTGAATTTTAGTGTGTGGTTGGTTTCCCTATAAATTACCTTATAGGTAAGCGTAAATTGACTTTTTAATTATCTGAAAATGAAGGGTTTTCACTTCGCTTTGTTAATGATAATTTTATATCCCACTGCTGGTTGCGGTTTTATATCCGCTACTGTAAGAGGCCTGGAGCCTACTACAACAAATTGCCGCAGTGCGTTATGACGGAAATACAAGGGTTAGAGGCCTTTGAAGTCTTTGACTAGGTTTAACAATTATTATCAAAAACATTGTCTAATATTGCATTGGGTACGTTAATAAAGGTAGTAAAATTTTTAACACCCTGTATATAAAGGTGATTTAAAAAAGAACAAATCTATAGTATCTTCGATATTTTGATTTGATGGTGATAATGATAAAGGTATCTAAATAGTTCGCGCCATTAAGAGTTCAAAGCCGTCAAACAGCAAAATATAATATTTTTGTGAAAAAATATAAATAAGCAATGGAATGTCTTTAACAGCGCCCACTATACAATTTATTATTTTGTTTTGAATTAATATGCTCCAGTTTCGGACTGTTGTGTGAATGATAAAAACATAAAGATGCAAAATATTTAAGGATCGGGGCCGGTCGGTTCGTTTTGCGACACAGACCTTCCATTCGTGTTTCTAGAGAGTTCTGTAACTTCTATATAACCTTACTTGTAATAACTCGGTCTCTGTTTGACTCGGTCAAAGCTATTTGTTTCGACATTTCAATACAAACCCCAAGAAGGGAATTTACATGGATTAATTTCCACACTCGTTTTTAATACGCAGTTACAAAATGTGGGCAAGTTTGTCACCAAAAGTAGTATGATAAAAGGCTTAATGTTGACAATAATTAACTAAGAATTTTATGGACCATTCAAAAAGTAACGTAACATCGTGCCTTTAATCTCCGTAGTGGCAGGTATAAGAGTGAAGTACATTCCTACCTTTCACTGGTTCCGCTAACTTCCCACTATGGAATAAGTGGTGATCGTATTGCCATACATCGGGCAGATTTCCAGACTCCGAGCCGCTACCAGAACATTTTATGAACGATTAATACTTACAGATGGATGTGACGTTAATTGTATTTTATCTGTGGTGTTATATGAGACGAAATAAAAATGTTCACCTATAACTTCATACTGATCACAATTATACAATCATACTGACCACCTATAACTTCATACTGATCACAATTTTTTTTCTGATAGATAATTTGTGAATCGGCTGACTTTGCAGACGATTCCAAGAATTTCTAGTCTGTCATTATGAAATAAAGATTTTTTCGGAGAAACGAATGAGGTTCTGTGCATAAAATCGACCAGTATAAAAATTTTTAAGCTATTTAAGAGAATCTTTTTTTTTCAAAATTTTTCTACTTCACACGATATTTCTCGAACGAATAATTTTTTTTCATAACAAATGCTTTATGCTTGAGAGCCATAAGACCTCAAATATGGAGATCGGGTGAAAACTATTGATTTTGAAGATTCGGGGTGAAATTAGAATTTTCATAATGTGACATTAAAAATTCACGTTAATCTAACATCTTACCATACCACCACGCACGTTTGTTGGGTAAGTTTTTGTTTAATACAGTAAAATTATTTCTTGTCTATAAAATATTGGAGCGTAAATATGAAACGCCTTATACATACATATATAAATTCTTGTAAGTACTAACATATTTTCAAGTATTTTCTCTTATGGTGAGACAAGAAAATTGTACTTAAAGAAAAGATATTTAGCACTCGGCGATCTCTGCCTACATAGTACGGGCCTTGGCGTGAACACACAATAAATAAAATAATAATTGGTTATTTACAACCTTTGGTATCATCGCCTTTATAATCAATTGTCGTTATAATGATTAGTCACACATATGAAGTTATTTTTATTGGTTTTTAAATAAAAATTAAAAACCAAATTCCATTCGTCACGATCATAATTAATAGCCATCTAAATACAATATGACACATCGGAAGCGATCTCACAGTTTAGTTATAAAAGTGAACAGCAATTCGTCAAAAAATGATTTCAGTCTTTGAAATAATTCGGTCGGCACTCTTGTCAATATATTAATACGGAACATCACGCCTGTAATCCCCGAAGAAGAAGGCAGAGATGAGAGAAGTATTGTGTTAGCCTATTGACATACATCGGGCACAAATCCGTACGAGAGAATAAATGTTGGTAGCCATTTTTTTTTAATAAAGCGCAAACGTAACAGTGTAAGATTAGGAGTATCTAAAGTTTTGTACAGAGAAGGGCACAAAACTAATATGGGCACTTATATCATTATTTTTTGTTACAAATACATTAAATAAAACAAAACATATATTGTTTACGTTCGTACTGTCAATGTCAGACATTATGTGTCTCCGGTCAAACAATACCACAGAGTAAACATTTACAGAGGTATACAGTTCAATATGAGGCACCATAATCTTTGAATTTAGAAACTTAATCAATTTCAGTCGAATTTCATTCACTACTCGCCTGTTATTAACCACAGATGTGCTACTCGTTAAATATATCGTAATTAATTTATTTCTTGTACCAAATCGTTCTATTCATAATTCTCTAATGTCAGTTGACGAATCCGATTATTCGTCTGGAATGAGATCTATATGTCAGATACAAAACATCATCGGTGCTGATGAAACTAGAAGATTAGCGATATAAATCTATTGAAGGTGACCACAATTATCTGTCCTCATTTAGTACTAATGTAGGTTTTCCATTTACATAACCGAAAGCCTTTTCGGTCATTATATTAGCTAGCCAGGTGTTTTATGGTGTAGGCAGAGAGAACAAAGAGACAAATGTCACCAACCTTAGAGACCTGTTCATTAATTTTGGAGACTTCTGGCTCCCCCGTCACCCAGTAACTGTCCTATTTGATCTACATAGGAGAGATACTCTTTTTCGGCATCTACATCTATCAACATAAGTAAAAGTGTAAACAATTTCACATAAGTATAAACAATTTCACAAACTTAAATTACGAACAATATATATGAATGAACCTTTAATATTTAACTAGATCTGGCGAACAAAGTCACTGCGTGAACTAATCTTATATATTTTGGTTTCGTAACTCTTGCAAAACAGTCTGAGGTCATCGCATCTACGCGGCCTTGTACGGTCGCCGACCAAAGGCGACACTGCGACCTGCGACATTTCGAATTCCAAGCCGAATTATGAAATCAACCTCACAAGATACAATAAACCTTATTACCACTACATAAAACACACACTCAAATAAACACGCGGTTATTTATCTTTATATCATAAAGGCGTGGAATTTACATGTGTACGCTCATCTCATAATTGGAGCAAAGTTAAGGGAGGATAGGAAACTTGACTATTATTGTGCTTGGAATGATAAAGCACCACGCTTCTTTAAGAGATAATGCTTAAAGATGATTCCTTTTACTTTAATTCTTCTTTCCTATTTCCTAGAAAAGCTTTTTAAAAGAGATCCGTACATTTCGAAATCAATAACATTTTTAACGATCACATCGACAATAAATAGTTAAGTGACCAGCCTAGTAACGCAGAACTAGTGAGGTGAAAAGTTCAACCATATTTTAATATAGTATTTGACCCAAAAAGCCTCTTTGATTGATATCTTCATTTTTAATGACCACGCATGGTCCCCGTTCAACATCATAGCTGAACGAGCGATTGCAATCAGCTGATTAACTGTTAACTGTCCGCATATGAGAACTATAAACGTTGTTTAATCAACCGTAATAAGCGTTCGGGTTGAACGGTCGATATTTTAGTTCCGTATAACTGTTTTGTATGAAGAAACTCGGTATATTTCACATCGAATATAATTCGATTTAAAACAATGTGTTAACGTTATCGCGGCTGTGGTGGGCAGGATAAATCGCTCCATTAGGACACCGCAATGACAAATCCAATGCATTTGGCAAGGTGATATGTGAAAAAGGGAATGGGCACGGATGTGCAGTTATCGAGACGGGGTACCGTTAGTTGATATCAATTTAGACACCTTAGCGAACTTTGCCCGCCTAATTCTTTCGGTACCGTTGCACGTTTCACACAGTCAACTCTTGTCACCTTTCAATGAGAATGAATAGAGAGAAATGGTTGTTAAGTGTGTATCACGAGAGCGATTAGTCAAGCGTCGACGCTTATCACGCTATCGTTTACAAATTAATGCATATATAATATTTTTGTCACATGATAAGTTGTCACACTAAAAGTTTCATATTACCTACATATTTTATCGATGTGATACGACATTGATGGAATTTTAAAAAGGGAACAAATTATTCAATATAAAAAATAAAGCGAGGCTCATACACACACAAATGCAGTGAAATTCATTCCGTTACAAATAACAAAGTTAAAGTATTATTTTCTGTGAATCAGATAACAAAAGAATGCAGGTACACCCGTGCATACTCGTATATAGATGGCAATATATTTGCCTCCAATGAAATTACATTCACTCTGGCGCCGTTCTCAATAACCGAATCGACGTTCCGTACCCCGAAAACAGGAATCTGTAAGAACGTGTGGAATGTGGCTATTAAATTGAGTCGATCGGGCGGATGTAGGCGCTCGTGGCGTCACGCGCAGGCGCCGGCCGCGCGCGCGCACTCGTATTATTAAAACCTTGCACCCCGCGCACTCACCAAATGCGAGTAGCTTCGCAACGCCTACGTGATTAAGTGTTCTTTAGAATTTTTTTTGCTCCCTTTTATTTAAAATGTTGTTTGTTGTATGTATGTACTGTTTACGTAGTTCTTTTATATTAACCAACAGAAGCTGTTCATATATTTAATGAACGATTTTTATTGAATGTACATTGATAAGATCATGTATTTTGTTTTTTAAACAGACAATGTCCATTAAAACCTAGCGTATTAACAAACATTTTTGTGCAATTGCTTTTTCTATTTCAGATACAGGTGTTTAATATTTTGATATAAATATGTTGACAGGAATACGAAAACAATTGTTGTTAACAATAATGATTATTAAAATACTAAATATCCTTATCACTGATGTTAATATTCATAGCTAATATTTTATAAAGCCTTAAAAGGACCTGCCAAAAAAATGTAGTTCCATATTTTTGAATTCGATATTTCCATAATAAATATTAAACGAGTTCCTTATGTTATTTACCGGCATTATCTTATGCGAAATTATCATTTTCCGACCATTATACGACCCTACCTTAACCTTCATGAATAAAATACTAGTTCAATTAATATAATATTAAATTAACTCCAAAAGTGTAGCTTTTTTTCAATATATCACATATAAATTTGCTATTTTGACAAATGTTCTATTTCGTGAAGTTTTGCACGTATCTTGATCTGTTTTTTTGAATAGACCAATATCCATATTACAAGTGACATAAATAATCAGATATAATAAAAACTACCTATATTTTAAGATTGGACGTTAAAACCCCTGGACCGACTTCGATGAAATTTGTAAAATTATTGGACTATGCTCTTAACCGTTTTAATTTTGAGTAAGATTTTAGGGGTCTATCCAACAGTGGAAAGGGAGGGTTGATGATGATGATGATAATGATAAAAATCATGATGATGATAATGATAAAGATCATGACCACGACGATGTGCTGTTTTGTCGATATTGTAACAGACGTACGAGTAGGTGATGCTTAATACACAACATAATTGACAAGTATAATGAACGTCGCCTACCGTTCGATTTAAAGAATATTTCAACTCACCGTCCATCGGTCTGTATAGAATAAATACGAGCCTATGTCGTACATTTACGTAAGTGTGTATGTATGTATGTGTGCATCTGTAATGCTATCTGTGTATTTCTTTTCACCTGTAAAGTAAGTATCTTACAACCCGAACGAGAAAGGTTACAGTGATAGTAATACTCGTATAATATTATGCCCGTGAACAACCAAACATGTAAAAGGTTAAATTCACACTGTATATCCAAACTCGTTGACATTGCTTCATCATCATCATCAGCCTATCTTAGTTCACTGCTGGACATAGGCCTCCCCCAAAGCGCGAAACCGCGCCCTATCTGTCTGTCTATTGCTTGAGTTGTTAAAATAAAATCACACCGAATAATTCGCGCAGCCATATAATCGGTTGAAATATTTGTTTAATAATCACTCAGACTGATGTTCGGTGAATTTAACCTCACTTCAGACATTGGGTTAGGCAGATAGTACATAATGCTAATATTTAGCGCTTATAGCCCAGATGTGCTTCTCCACATTCATCAGTCTTTTTAACAAGCACGCCGGTTGCCGCTACTACAGGCGTCCTCGTCAGCCAGTATCTGACCTTTTTAGTCAGGAGTGAGTAAATATTGGGTGAAAACAAAATTTCATACAGTTTGCTATGCGATTTGGAAAAAAGACCTGAAACCATGCAATGAGAAAATTTTAAGAATCAGCCATGATATTTATGGATATGATGTATTTATTGAATGACACTAAGCCATCATTTTAATGGTGTTCTTCTCGTGATCTAATCGTGCCTTGGTCAGTAATTTCTATATTAATTTCCATTAAAACCTTAAACAGATCAGCTGTAAACTGTATTAAAGAATATTAAATTATTAAAGAAACAACGATGTATAAATAAATCAAACGACAATATAATTTATCGATAAATTGTCTCTTTGATACATTTCAATTATTAAGTTCAATAAATAAATTTAGGGTAATTGTGAATTAAACGTGAAGTCGCACAAATTGATATTAACGAACGTGATCGCAGCTCGTCTAATCATTTACTAATAAATTAACTTCACAAACGGCCCAACACTGGTATAAAATTTCAACCAGAGGTCGTTTATTGTTAGCTATTGGAAATTGCTTAACTAACATTGAGATATGATATAGGAAGAGATTGAATTGCTTTTATGCTCTGGCCTCTACGGATTCTTATAGGGATAACATCATACTAGTTCTTTGGAAGCAATTATATGATGTATTTACAATTTCAACAACGTCTCTATTATGACAGTGCGGCCGCTTGCTCACTGGTAAGCGAGATGGGTATATGATTTATTTATAAATTCGTTTGAGTTAGAAAAGTTTTTGTTATGTTACGAGGAACTTTATTTTCTTTGTCGTGGCGAGATCAAATCAAATCAAATATCATTTATTAAAAATTGGCTCATACCAAACACTTTTTGTACGTCAAATGAAAGTACCACCGCTTCGGAAAAAGTAATTATAAGTCGCAGCTTT
>DWTO01002128.1:0-14578 GCA_018244755.1 Jemadia pseudognetus
GTATTTATATAGTATAGTCATCTGTTAAACCAGGTTAAATGAAATCCTTAGTTTTTCCTAGAATCGAAAGGTAGCTCAACCTTTATACGGAGAACTCTCAAAGTTCCTGGAAGGTCTCAAGCCTGTGACACTGCTCTTATAAGATCGAACTAACGGAAGTGCCCAATTTAATACATAATGAAGTTTTACATTCATGAAAACAATATCTTCTAGATACAAATACTAGCAGGAAGACAATATATTGTATTAATTAAAAAAACAAATAAGCAGCAGCATATTAAAACTATGTCCTCGGATACCAAGTCGGTACGATATTGAGATATTTTTGCAAATTAAGTATTTTTCCTCTATAAAAAAGCACGGGGTTTGTGGACGTCCCATACAAACATGTACTCCAGGGATAGCTAAATTGGACATGCTTACCCGAGTCCCTCGTCGACATTCAGTTCGGAACAGCGTCGTTATGCAACACAATTAGCCAGATCTGCCCTAATTACGAACACCCGAGCTGTGCTTAGCACTAATTAGAAAAAAAGTGTAAAAGAGAAAACTCGCACTATAGCCATGTGAAAGAACGAATAGATATTTTATACTCGTAGCCATAATGATGGGTTGCAAGTGGTTAAGAGCCCATATCAGAGACCAAGCCGACTTCACCTGTTTATGGTATACTCTGGTATACAGCAGACGAGGTTCTGGCGATCAACTGAAAGCTTAATAGCACAACCTACCTAGGCATGGCTAAATGCCCTGACCATCGATTCAGCCTGTCTTTGATGATGAATATGCTGATAACTTTATATGTGATCAATCTGTTTGATAAACTCTTTTGCCTTTCTCCTTATATTCAAGTTTTCCTATTCCGTTGCGCTGCCTCAAAGAAACGCTGTAAAATGTTTCTCTTCTGTAATAGTGCGAACAATGAAAAATACTGTATTGTATTTAATTGTATTTTTACGACAAAACGAGTCAATTTAAAAGTAACTTCTGTATTCTACTACTTATTGTTTCGTTTTATATCCAATTGTCGTATTTAAATAATTATTTACAATTAATATTGACACAAACTATGAAGTGTCTCTGAAGTATTATTTTATTAGGTATTGTTTGTCATGCAATCAATTGCATGTCATATTAAAGGAAATAGAAGTTGCATTTAATTAGTAATTACGTTTTACACTTCTTGAATCTTGTTTCATGGTTGGCGAAGTCTTTAAACAATCCTTAATCGTGTCTGTAAAATGGTAAATTATGTTTTGTTGTCACATAATTAGTTAGCATTTATTTCTAGGAATATTCAGAATTCTATGTCGCTATAAAGAAATCAAAGAGAAAGAGCAAAGGCGTATGAACGATTTAAAGAAAAAATAATTGAAAATTTTTGCTAGGACATAATTCAATGATAAAGCAATTGAATAACATATATCATTATGCTTTTTCACTTTTTATTTATTTAATTCATTACATTTACATTAGGCATTTATTAAAAATATTATTTGTTAATGTACGTATCATGTCACAAAACATGTTATTAAATGTAGACTAAGTATTAAGTTATTTAACCTGTTAAATTAAACCTGTTCAATAAAGTCGGTCTAAAACTTCCTATACCTATAGAAAACTTTTGGAAAGCCTTTAAAAATTTCAAAGCTGAAACACTTGAAATAGGCCGTGGCTTAGTTTCCCGATTGGCTATTAGTTGGTTCGTTGCTTTGAACTGAAAAAAAACAGTTTATATATAGTTGAGTTTGAAATCGTTAAAAATAACAACTCAAATTTTATAAACTGGCAACATTTAGCTAATTGGATTAGTAAGTCTTAAATTGGTTAAATTTAAAAATAAGCGGTTGAATTTAAACGAGGATTTATAAAAGAACGAATCATGACTCGTGAGCTTCCCAATTACGAAATTCGATTTAAAACTTTAAATTGTAAAACTAGTAGGCTTTACATTGTGTAATTATCCTCGTTGGGCGAAATTTGATTTTATCTTAAAGATTGTAATTAGAAGATGACCCAACTCACTTTATACAGTTTTAATGAGGGGGCATCTCCATAAAGCCCATTCTTGCCGCAAAGCAGCAGGCCTCGCGCTGTTATGCTCCAGCTTGTAAGACAGACTAATAAAGGACGTGAGACAATCCAACGCTCTTTGTATTACGTCACTACATACTAACCTTGGAGAATAATGTTAATACTTCAACAAAGAAACGTACATAGACTTTTTAAAATATAAAACACTCCTCTGCCTATCACCTCGGGGATTATAGACGTGATGTTACCTTCGTATTTAAAATATACAGTACCCTTAGTTGCGATATCCATTATACATATTTTTCCATTGAATTCATTCATTTTAATATAAAATATTACGTCGAGTATTATAACTGTTGAGGAGAGATTAAAGACGCATTTTTTATGAATAATAATTATCATATAAACTCAGTTACAAAGTTTGTACCGCTGTGCAATATATTGTATTATATAGATTATGTGTGGCGAGAGCAGGTGCCTGTGGCGAGCGCAATCCTTAACGTAACAGTGTTTTGCTTAAGGTTTACATATTCAGTTATATTTACGTTTGTGGGAATAATACCCTCTGCTGTACGTCCGGATATAAAACTACCGGATTTAATTCTCGTATTGCTATCACAGTTCTATGCCCGTAGTAAAGTCTCGGCAGACGAGGGAGCAAAAACATAATGGTTATGAGATAGTCGTTACTTGTGCCTGCACCCGATACTTTTTATGCCACTTTTTTGTAAGAAAATACCTACTAAAATGGATATATTGATACTACATCGTTTTGTATGATTGCAGGCACAGTGTTCAGAACGCAACGAAATCATCATCGGTCTATTGTAGTCCACTGCTGGGCACAAGTCTTTCCAATTACATTCCACCTAGTTTGATCTTCAACTCTTCATCTCCGACCACTGACGCTGAGCATGCGTCACTCCGCGTAGAGGTGCAGAGCGAGCTAAGCTACGCTTGCCAAGTCATAGTCTCCACTCCAGAACACGAACGTTAATGAAGAAAACACAGAAATGTAACCCACGCGAAAACCGTATCGGAAACTCTCACATGTGGTTTAGCACGCGAATAAAAACCTATTTCAGGTTTCCATTAGCCGTGATTAATACTAACATGCGATGTACAAATTATCGTCCTATTGTTCCAAAAAGACCCTTAAAGCGCTTCATACAGAGTGCATTACTCGTAGCGGAACAATAGTGTTATGTAAGGGACATTGATCGGATTTTTGAAGGTCGAACGTGCAACACCAACTTTGTAATAGTTTGAGTTTTGTACACTCAACACGGCATTGGAGTGTTGAATACATGCACGGATCCACATTTATTACCTTTCATTACAAACCTTTCAAACACGAAGTTACCTTTCATTTTTGAACGATCCATATTGGACTGCTCATGGGGCTTATTTTATCGTCGCGTCGTGTTACAACCTCACTTGTACAGTCCATTCAATGCACGCTTGTCTAGAAAGTGCCTATTCACTCTTGTCTTGAAGAACTTCAAACTGCATGGATTGAGAACATTGTTTATAATAATAATATTATTTATTTACTGAATAAAATTATTTATTATGTTAGGCAATATTTATTATTACATCGATGTACTACTATTTATTATTACATCGCAGCTAAACTTCTAAACAACATTAGTTGTAACTCGTATGATGGAGAGTAACGTTTATGTAGTTATAAAGAATACGTTGAATATCTTACGTGTAATATATTTTTTTACTGTATTGATCTGTTAGTCGATCTTCGGCATCGTCATCATCCTATCAATCCACGGTTGGACTTAGGACACTCAAAAGGAAAGCCATCGCACTCTGTCCACAGCTTCTATCTTTACATAATAAACTACATCATTTTTCTATATATTTTCTAAGTATATAAACTAATTTATTACTGTGTGAGAACACAAGCCTTGTGTTCAAATTTCGAAACTTAATATCTCTATAACAACCTCGTTTTATTACAAGCCGATGTTATTAATAGGCTGTCATTTATTCAAGATGTTTATCTTGTTCGAATTTAACCGAAATTATTTATAGTTCTGATCTAACATTCCACTTAACTGAAGATAGAGCATACTCGTAATATACTTCTTATATTGGACAAGGGTTTGTAACATCACGCCTATAATCCCCGAAGAGGTAGGCAGAGGAGTGTAGTACATTCCTACGTTTCACCAGTTACATCACCATTATGGATTAGGTGATGTGCCTATTAGTATACATCGCGCACGTTTCCAAACTCCGAGCCACTACAAGAAATTTCAGTTAGGAAAATTCAACAGTAGGGTACCCGACCCTGGTTTTGAAGTCAGGATGTGTTGTCGAACGGCGAAGCAGTCAAGTTAAGTTTAAGGTTTTGCTACATTTGAAGGTTAAATTAATACAGAGATTAAGGTATTATCGTTTTCAAACGATGAAAAGAGGTAGTGCGAACAAACTAATCTTCCAATTGTTCTATTTTTGAACAATATTGATGATAAGGAACGAGTAGTAAGAGTCATCGTTAGTAAATTCTTCCTGGCGTAGGTCTCTCGAAATGGCTTCTGAAATGTGCTTCTAGTCTGGATCTCATGACAGGGCTGGAATTGTAGCTGTTGATGTATAATCAATGCCTTACTATTAATCTGTATTCCGAGTATTATGAAAAACATAATAATCATCCAATATAAACAGTATTTAATAACAGATTTAACAAATATATCACTATAATACTTTATAAATTTATTTCTAATAAATTACGTAAATCCGCACACCAATTATCGTACAAGGGTTGTACAGCGCAACCCTTGTGCAGGTAGGACGGGGCGTGACCTCCCCTGTGGGTCACGGTCGATACGGCATCGCATCGACAACTTAGCAAACAACGGAATGTTACGTCACGGAGCGGCTGAGCGCTGCTAATTTCATATTGATGACTTGTTTCATATGCATGAGTGTGCTGTGTGCGGTGGGCTTAGTAATTTATTTTCCAATGAATGGTTTTTCGAATGTTTTCGTTCGTTTCTCGTGCGAGGGTGTCGAGTTACATGTTTTCAGTTTTTATAATCGATCTATAATGAAAATTAAAAATCTTTTTGCAAGAGACCAAGGTTCAATTGACTTAAAATATTTTTGGCGCGTTATAAAAGCAGGGCATTACTAAACCACATTAAATACACATATATACATACATATCCTCACGCCAGGTTCCTTGCGGGGTAGGCAGAGAGCACAGAGTGCCAAATAATTTATTTAATAATTTAATAATAATGCAAAATTTAAACCGCATGACATAATTGTATTCAAAAAGTTCGCTTACTTTGATTAAAAAAACCACAGAATATTATTTTTCAGTGTAAAGTGTGACAATGATTTTTTTACCTAAGCTTACCTTTGAGCTTGAACACATACAGTAACTAGTATTATCATTGTTCATTGACTAAAAACAGCAATTCGAATTTCCGAAGAGCTTTTCAAATTATAATGTAGACACTACACAAGTAAACTGTATAATTGTTGTTTAAATACATATAATAAAGTTGTATTTTTAAAAACAAAATATATTTAACGCCATCTTCCGTCGAGTAGAAGTAACTACTATAGGTAGCGCCATCTATTGGTACCAATCAAAACTAAATACATTGCTCCAATATAATGTTACTCAAAATAGTGTCTGCTAAAAGTGGCGCCACCGTCGACTTTGCTACATAAAGTCACGACTGTATCTTGTCGAAGGGATAGGCAGTATACTATACTCCTGCTTTTCCGTCCCATTATGAAATAGGGCATTGAATGATCTTATTACCACCGGACACAAATGTTGAGCATGTACTGAAATGTGATAAATATTGTATTATGAAAACGTAACATCACGCCTATAATTCCCGAAGAGGTAGGCTGAGATGTGTCGTACGATCCCACGTTTCACCAGTTACCTTTTTCATGGTACTATGGAATAAAGCATGAACCAATAGTCATAAATTACTAATATCGTATTATACGAGTAGATAAGAAAGCCTTGTTCCAATCCAACGTTAGTTGTTTCTATGAGCCAGAAAATGACTGTTTAACCTATGAATATATCGAATGTTAGGAACATTATTAAGAAATCATATCTGACACGCGACACTATGAGGTCAAGGAACTTTTTATAGACTATAGAATATTTGATATATTCCGTAATTATTGCCAGAATGATAGGCTGATAAGGTAGAGAAAGATTTCGAAACGGTATGTGCGATTAAACTTCAAATCAATTTGGCCTAGAATAACGTTACGAAAACTAATACCATAGCTTTCGAAACACTGACGAAGCTAACTAACGACATAACGAAAATTCAAATGTATATATATATTTTAATTTTATGGGGTTTATCAGATAACAAGAACAGACAAATAGATGTTGAATAGAAATTTCAGGAAAGATAAAGATAGCAAAATAAGGTGAGAATCAATGATAAGGAAAATGGTTACGTCAGCAACTTTGGCGTCCACCTTGACACGGCAGAAATGGGTTATCTGGTGAGAGATTGCTATCTGACCTTCGAGAACCCATCAAGTCAAGCATAGCATGCATACCATGCATAGCATGCTTGTGACTATCGCGTGCGAGTGATAGTGTCAATTTAAATTGGGAAACAATAAGGCCGGTGGAAGGTTTGATGTACGAGTCGATAGAATGGAAATGGTGGTGGTAGCAACATTTTGACGTACAAAATGTGTTCTAAGGAACCAATTTCGAATAAATGACATTTGAATTTCAATAAAAAAAAGCTGTTTATCTTTCTTACATTAGATAAATATTTGTGTTACCTAACTGCAGTTCTACAGAAATGATATCTAGTTTAACTTTTATCAAACTTTAAAAATCTTTCGATCTTATTAATGCAAGGTAAAAAATTACTTCAGGAAGTCTTTATGTTTGGCTGTTTTCGCTGGTACTAACAGTGCATCTTCATGGATACCGGCAGACCTTTTGCACGTAGGTATGTATATTTAAGCTTATCTGATTCAGACATAATAGAAGTGACTAAGCTCTTAGGAGCTCGCGTGACCGCCTGTGTCTAGGCCCTGTGTAATAGCGGCGGTTACCGGGGCGCGTGTCTGGGGATACATACAATTCCAAAAGTTTGCTTTACTTCCAGATTACCGCTGCAATACAGCGTGTTTCGTATTTGTTCCAACTGCTTTTGTCTAACGATTGCTAGTGAATTGTTCCATCATCATCATCAATCCTTTTATCATCCCACTGTTGGGCAGTGGTTTGCTTTCAGAATATGCAGAGTTAAGGCCACAGTCTGCCACACGAACCTCGTGTTGGTTGTAATTAATTGGGTTGGTATGTTTTCTTCCAAATAACTATACCATTGTTTGTTATATATTTTTGTAATTATCGTATAATTACTACCCTTATAATTTGTACAGTAATTGAAATAAATGATGAATGATAATCTTTAAGCGACACGTCCCAAATCAAAAGCGACACTTTAACATTATTTGTTCATTAAGATGTCGTTACTGAAAAACTTTACATTATAATAATCGGGCACGACATACATTATATTAATAGTTTCAAACGAGTAAGACAAGAGTAACTTCCGTAAAAGTGTTGGTTACTGTACATAAACATTTTGTATGAACATTCATTTATATAGATAGAGGATAAGGACAGAGATATGAGACACTCTGTGTCCTGTGCCCACCCCATATGGGACCTGGCGTACGATATGTATGTGTACTCATTAATATTTATGTAATTTACCCTTTTGAGGAAATAAGTATTAATACACAATAATAAGTTTTCAATACATTGAATTAGGCGAGTGCTGGGGCAATTATTGTAATAAGGGTTGCATGCCGGTAGGTACTCGTAGGGTCGTATGTTCGTCACCCATATGATATTTGTTTCATTTATTGTTGTCAGAATGTATTAAAAGTCTGGGTTTCTTACAAATTAAATATTATAACAGATGATGAAAACATTAAAGATATTTTAGACTTGGTCCTCCTTGCCTACCCTGTAGGAAACCTCGCGCGACAATACAACAATAATAAGTTTCCAGAATAAAGTTCACATAATTATTTATATAATTATTTATTTATTTAAACTTAATTGTCCTGTTCTCTAAAGGAGGGCTTAGTTCTTAAGAGCGTTATCTAACAGCCAACTTGAAAATTATGTAAAGAAACCTATATATGTAGTTATAATTATATGTAACGATACGCTACGTTTATGAGAATGTTCTAGAAACATCCTTGGGTATCGCTATAAACCATAGGGTCGCCTATGAAATTCACCGCCACGTCTAAATATAGCTCGGTCAATACCGTGGGTGGTTGTCGGCGGCGTTGTGTCTGTGAGACCTTTACTTCTTACATTTATTGGGTTTTACTACAACAGAGCTGTGGAGTTTCTTTCGCCGCTTCTTCTCCAGAGCGAGGAACTTTCCAAGCCGGCGGTAGTTTAATTTTGATGTATAGAATGTGTTAAGGAATCAATTTTGAATAAATGCCATTTGGATTTCTATCGGTTTTGAAATTTCTAACGTGTTAACTGGGTCACTAGTGCAGGGGTTAGTGAGGCCGACTTCTGCGTTTCGTGGTGGGTTCGATTCTCAATCAGGGCAAAATTTATGTGTGCTGAGTACCAATGCTTGTTCTATGTCGCGGTATGAAAAGGATTATATTTATACGTTAATTGTATATAATAGTTAGAGATATGTAGTTCATCAGCCGTCTGGTTATCATAGCGCAGACTCTCCTACGGCTTCATTTGGATTCAGATGACCGTTTAAGTTGTTTTAAGATATTTATTTATTTATATTAGACGTAATACCGGTCCACAGGCGTTCTCTGGAACGATCTTAATTAGTACGTATTTGTAGAAAAATGTATTTGGGAGTACTGCATAAAAAATCAGTTTACGTGACCTGTCTTATTTATGACAACGAGTATTACTCGGTGCTTTATTGCTATCGTTCTATCTAATATTTAGTTACTGAATTGTTCTTTATTTGGATCAAAACAACTTGCGCGGAGCTCGCAGCCTGCCCGTAAGGGACGTCGCGTGATGTTGTCATAATAATCATTTTCAGAATATAAAGTCAAAAGCACGGTGAGGAGAGGTCAAGAAAAATTTGATTCCATTATCAGAACTCGCTGTGCCCACGCGACGTCTTTATCGTTCGTTCCGAAGAATCCACTGTTTAAATATAGACTCAACCGCACGCAAGTTCACACTTGACCTGATTTCCCTTTTTTGAAATGAAAAGAAATGCTGAATTAAAAAGTTCAAAAGGACGAAATTTTCAAAAGATCACCGTTTACAAAATTTTTTGAGGACACTTCTAGCGTCAAAGTACTTGCCTTTTGTTCCCGTCACACACTTGGCTGGGCACAAAGGGTGTCCTGACGTGATGTTGCAACGTGATTTGCCCATTTTCCTTCTGTTTTAGTCATTAATTTTTGGCTACAAACACTAAAATTATTGAATTAAAATTATAGTCACAAAGACTGATTGAGACAAAGATTGAGTTCAATTATATATTTTTTCTAGCGATATCAAATAATATTGCTCATGGATGTCTATTTATATAATAATAATTATTGTTATAACGCCATGCCAAGTTCCTAATAAATAAATAATCTCTCAGTATGTTCGCTGATGTCAATGGTTGACAAAATAAATAGCGCACGACATTAAAGAGAATCATTTATTACGTAGCTGATCTATCGGCATTCGGCATCGACTTAATTACAAGATTTCTCCTTTGTATCAATCTGATTGCCTTTTTGACTTATCTGAAATAGGTCATGAATTAATAGCCGGGAGAGTGGGAAATTTTTGTTATTTAGCAGTGGGCTCAATTTTGACTGCTGTCCCACCTGATGGAGAGCGAGGTGCAGCCTAGGACGTACCACTCTTGAATAGAAAGTAACCATTCACACTTGTCTTAAATAATTCCAAGTTATCCGAATCAGAGAATAACCGCCGGAAGAGATCCACTCTTTTGCAGTCTTGTATAGATTAGTTTTATTTGTCATACGGTGGTCTCTGGCCACTTACTCTGTAAGGCACCAAGCCACAGTGTAATAATAATCGCACGAGTTTGTCCCATAAATCACTTCGCCATATTGATCCAAACAAATCGATCAATAAGTTCGTATAGGCACTAAACGCAGGCACAGTTAAATGCCCTGGCCGCCGATGGGCAGCGGCATAGGCAGTGCGAGAGGCAGCGCTCTGCGATCTCCGGCCCACATGCCCAGCGTGGGGATTATGTGCAGAGACCCTCGAGGAAGCCCTACTCGTATGTCTAGCAGCGACTGCACTAGACTAATGATGATGAACATGTGTTCGTATATTCGTAATTATATTCGTATTCTTTAGAGCCTTTTTGGGACCTTTTACACCGGTTCAAACCCATTCTGGCGAGTCGAGGCTGATAAAGTTTAGACAAAACTAGACCATCACTTTTAGCCCCAACCTTAATACGCTACAACTCTTATATTCGTATCGCTAACAGTTTTAGCCAAAAGTGCACTGGGAATTTATTCAAACTTTTAGAAACATCAAACTAACTGTGGCTGGCGTGGCTTCAATTATAATTTAGCAGTCATTCCCATGGGCGCCGGCTAATGAAATTAACCGGCGCCACATCAGGCGAATTTAGCTACACCTAAAAGACTAACAAAAGTGGCCCTTGTTTATAAGTTAAACACACTGATTAAGTCACCATCATCAGCCGGTTGCAGTCGAGTGCAGGATATAAGTTTCCCCAGGGAAATTTTTGCCTCCCATGCTGCTGGGGCCTTCAGAGTTAAAGCAATAATACATAATTATTTTCGAGCCATATCACATCCGACCATCTGATGTCAAACTAAGCTGAGTTTTGTAAAACTATCGTAGCTAGACAATCGATCAATATACAATTAAATTAATAATGTGTTCCTGTATAAATTATGTCATCTCATTATATGAATATTAATTTCGGATGGGGACCGAACTCACTACTTCCGACTCACTAGGATCACTAAACCAAGAAGCTAATGAACGATAATTGGCCAAATCTTATGAAAAAATGTTTATTAATCTCAAAATATATAATATGACAAAACCTAATCGTCTATAAGGCGGAAAGTGGCTTGTTATTAGCTCAATATATTTACATATGTGAGTCATTTACTAATTCTGTCCCCTGCTCGTTAAAATTGAACGTTATTAACTCCGTAATCGTGTGTTTGTAATAAATTTGGATTAATGTTCGTGTGGCCGCGTTCGTACATTAATGAAAGTTATACTAAAAGCTTGTACATATTAACATGTTGCTACTTGTACGTATTAATATGTACGTATTAATTTGTACCTATTAACTTGTACGTATTAACATAGTCAATTTGAAATAAGAACAAGTTTCAAAATGGAATTGCTGCATGATTTTTATTTTCTACTTGAAATGTTATATTACAAAATTGATATTTTCAATATACGAGTGGTACATACATATGTCTAACTTATAATGATATCATAAAACTAGATTTCTGAGGGGGTAAGCAGAGGGCCTGAGAACATGTGTAACTTACATTTTCTCTAAAAAAAATCGCGAAGTGAATCTCTGTATTTACTAATATATTATTTGCATTAAATAACAAATGCGAATATTTTAACTTCCCCACTGGATCTAGCGATGGCACATCATTTGTTTCTATCGTATATGGTACGTTAACTATTGCAGATCATAGTCGGCGTAGGCGGCGCCGGAAGCCTTGCTCTGCTATCCCCAACCCGCATATACAGCGCGAGCACTATGGGCAAAAATCAGTCAGGGGAGGGTTATGTCCAGCTGTGGTCTCGGACAGGCTGATGGTGATTATAAGAATTATTGATTAAGGGTAGTATTTTGAGTAAAGTGAAATTCATAAAAATCAGTTCATTAACTACGACATCCTTTAACACTCCTGTAATTCTCGAAGAGGTAGGCGGAGGAGTGTAGTACATTCCCACGTTTCATCATTTGGAATATACCTATTGCCATACATTGAACATAATTCTAGACTCCGAGCCACTATTAGAAAATCTAATTAGAAGTTCTAATTGGAATAATTCAATAGTACCCGACCCGGGACTTGAACCCGGGACCTGTAGATCAACAGTCGTGGAACCACGCGACCAACGGAACGGTCTAAAATTCTGTAGAACGGACGTTCATGCCAAGTTATTTTCATAAACGTACTCCTATGTAACCGTTTTGTACTAAGAAATGGGATATTTTAACAAATCCGTGAAACGATAAAAGTGATAAAATCTAGTGGTTGTATTTAAATTTAGAATTTATGCTTAAAAATATTTTCTGTTATATAAATAGAACGTCGTTTAATGCTTCGAGGCCGCGCACTTTCCCGCCCACTTTCGATTTTATCTTACAGTGACGTCCATTTTAAAATCCGAGCGTAGGCGTGTTAGAACGGCAAAGAAATATTTTTACTGTAGTCTTGGTACTTTCCTTGCAAATTATAGCTAAAATTATGTTTTAATAAATTAGGCATTCAGGGATTTAGAATTCAGATAGTCACACTAGGGATCCTGCGTTCAAATTGTGGCGCGTACCTACCTGTTTGCAAATGAATTAATTAATGCGTTTTAAGATTAAACATAATTTATTGTAACTGTACAGAACATCGTGAAAAGACCTGCACACCTTAGCATTCTCCATAACGTTGTCTAAGTAAGGCGTGTAAAGTCCGCCAATATTGACGTCTTGTCCAACGTAACTAATAACAGATCCGTGTGTTACAATGGAACTATAGAAATCTTGATGATAATGAATATGCTAATGTAATAATAATGAATAATTAATCATTGCATATTTTTTTATCTACGGCTTTGTTTTTTTTAATATTTCCGTAACAGCTGTGCGGCTTCAACCTAAATAAATATTGAGTCTCTCAATCCTCCCCTTCAACGGAGAGTCCGTATTCAATAAAAGTGGAGTGTCTAAAGCGATTTTCTGGTCTATTTATATCCTTGAATAAGTTGTAGGAAGATGCCGGGTTAACCGCTTGTCTTAGCGTAAGCGAGTGCAGTGTAACGTATGAATATTTCCCTGGGGAAAGTTAAAACGAATATAATCGTAGATGTAATATATAATGTAATAATTTTAAGTCTTCCTTGAAGGGACAAAGAATAATACTCAATATTGAGTAACTTTAGAGAGCCTTAGAGAAAAGATTTTTTTGATAACTCTAAGATTTGCTAGTTATATCCTTACCTACCTATAGGATATCCTTACGATGTATTATACGATGTTATCAAGTGATGTTTAATTTCTAACAGAAACATATTTTTCAACAAGGTGTGCGTCAGATTTTGACACAGGACCCTGGTTTTAAGAAGTTGAATTTAAACCACTGACTAGGGTACCACTGCTACATACACTCATATAACAATGTACATACATTCCATTACTACATGATTTATATCTTCAATAGTAAAAAATAATCTGACTCGCTGAACTTTCATAGTTTGAGATAAAACAAGTCCTTAATATGGCCTTTGTCAATAAAAATGTATGAGGTTTATTTTTATAGGCGAGCAATTTAATGAAAATATTTAGTGCAAGCAGTTATTATATGCGTATATTTGCTTTGATGCATACGCTATTATTGAGCCCTTCTTATTTGAAGCCTATATCGTGGATCAGCCCCTCAAGAATTTCAAAAGGGCGTCTTTTGAATTATTTACTTTATTATACTTATTATACTAATTATTATACTAATTATTATACTTCACGTCCAATCAAAAAAGCCCTCGTCAAACCACATTTCATAATAGATAAAAATACACCTCTGGCAGAAATCTGTTCATTACCTTATCCCTTAAAAACTAATTGAATTAGGGTTACTAATCTTTAAAAAAATTCATACTTCAAAAATACTTATCGTCATATTTATCAACTGCTTTATAGTTCCCCGACGATGTTACCTCCAAGAGGCGTCTTCTTAGAGTGAGAAGGGTTAAGGCCATAGTCTGCCACGCTGGCCAAGTGCGAGTTCTTATATATTAGTCTCTATTGCTAATACATACACTTAGATGGATATATGTATATGTACAAGCTATGACTATCTATGTAAGGACAGGTAGTAAAGGCGGTTCTAGGGCTTTAGACTTATGGAACGTTATATTTCTCTGTGTATTCCACAAGAAGGTGAATTTTACGATAGTCTCAGGTTTCATCCGAATTTTTTCTTCATATATTTTTTTGCCTGTATCTGTCGACAAGAATAATTTACATGTCTATCTTTGTATATCTTTTCAATAAGACAAAATCAGATGTTTTTGATTTTTATATTTAAGTTTTCGGCGGTTCTATTATGGGTTTGCTAAGTTGACGCATTTATATGCAGTTCCACTTGTGTAATATGTATGTATAGTAAATTTTTATTAAGTTAATAGTATATTTACATAATATGTATATTAAACTGCCTCGTTGGTCGTGTTGGTTGCAAGTGCGACTGACGATCGGGAGGTCCCGGGTTCGATTCCCGGGTCGAACAC
>DWTO01002129.1:0-14576 GCA_018244755.1 Jemadia pseudognetus
GGTCATGAGCCTATTGACATACACCGTTCATAAATCCAAACTCTGAGGCTCAACTAGAAAATCTAAATTAGGAAAATCCAGCAGTGCCTGAACCGCGATTTGAACCCAGGACCTCTCGATTGGCAGTCGCGCTTGCAATCAATACGACCAACGAGGCAGGAAAATCTGGTCGACCATAACGTAATTAAATGCACGCACACGTACACCCAATGACAATTTCTATAACGTAGAGAAAACACAGGGATCATGAAATACTGATTTATGTTTTATGAACAACTCACTTGAGGCCTTTTTGCCTATACATAACAAATGCATGAAAAGTAAACAAAGCTATTAATCCCAGATCATATTGAAGTATGCTTAATTTTTTAATCGTTCCACGTGCTTGTGTGAAGCCAATCCTATTTGCATAACTCAGAGACCTTTGTCTGTCTTTAATAAGATTTATTTTGCTAAAGGAAATTCTTCGTGCGTTTGTTACATTATTATATCCAATAAATCTTTTCGTATCAGCAGCTTTGCCGAAATTGAACTGGAAAGGAAATTACCATGAACACATTAAAAATATCGAAGCGTATAACTCTGTATGTAGATGCAATAATTATCCACATAAATACACTAATTTATAAGAGTCATCGTATTTTAGCAGCCCGACGACCGACAACTAGGCGTGGGATTTTGAAATATACAGGTATGCACCTATATGTCTCAATGCATACGTTTATACGTATTACTCGTGTACTGTTTTCTGTGATTCATTTAGTTAATTTCACATTGGGCAGTCACACCAATAATTTTATGGTGCAATCTTGAAATGAAAAAAACTTTACTTTAAAACTGCTAATACGGTTACATTTCTAGGTTTTACATCAGTTCCATCCATTAGGTATTCAAGTTCCTAGTAGCGACATTTTTTAAAAAACACCGGTATTAAGTAGTATATATAATTAGAAACACCTATTCCAAATTATATTCACATTCAGTAATCATTCGCTTTCAGTGATTTTATGTATAAATCAAAGTTTATACCATTTATAGAATTGATTATTTTTATGCTAATAATATACTATGTCCATTAACTGTACATATATGTAGTTTACACTCTTATTGCTCTTAACTCCTGGTGAGTATGATAGTTTTACAAACATGTATTGCAAATTACCTGCATTTATTCTATTATTATACATGTTAATGTCATTTGACTGTTCCTTACCTCCCTGATTACTTTAAAATAATTGTTATAAGTCCAGTAATTGTATTGGTAATTCAGCTTCACAAGTACGTATATACTGATGAGGAATGATAGGAAAATTATGCAATAACGTTGTTTTCCAGGTCGTAAACACAGTGCCAATGACGCTACAAACATTATCGGCAAATGGATGCCTGAAAGCTGAAAATTAGAAAGGGTTAGTCAATTAGAATTAGTTCATCGACTTGACGTCGCGTTTAAGATATTAGCTTGTGTCACAATCCCTCGCTGAGATCCAGATTTAATGAGTTTAGGATAATTCTGGTACTATGCTTGAATCTCGATGGTTACTTAAATAGACCTTTAAACTGATTTCACATAGATGTAGATCACCCAAAACTATCAAACAACTATTTAACGTACTAGTTTCACCAGTTGACTGCCTGGCTAATCGTGTTGGTTGCAAACGTGACTACCGATGGGAAAGCCCTGGGTTTAAATCTCGGTACTATTGGATTTTTCTAAGTTGGATTTTCTAGTAGTGGCTCGGAGTCTGGATATGTGCCCCTATAGGTTCACTATCATAGTGGGACGTAAACGTAGCTGGTGAAACGGGAGTGTACTACATTCTGCTGAATGCCTCTTCGGGGATTACAGGCATTATGTTATCTAGTTTCACCGAAAAAACCCTAGCAACGTAATTTATATGAATATGCGAAAGTTTAAATACTTACATCAATAAGACACACATACATAACCATGTAAAATATTATCTTGTTAAAATGCATTTCGAGAATCACAAAAACAGTATCTATGCACGTTTGCAAACGCCCTACCGAACTTCCGGGCTGCTTATCAGAACCTTTCTCCGGTTCAATCGAATCCTGGATACTACCACACTGATCAGGTCCCCTGGAAATATTGAATGCAACGTTAGATAAGAAAAATAAGAAATGTTAGATGCATGAAAGGTAACAATTATGCAGCTGAACAAAATCCTTGTCTCAAATAATGAAAATGTACGTTCAGCCCTTAAGGAATTTTTATCATGTATGTACGTTCTTTCTGTGCACTACGAATTAATTCCAATGTTTCAGAACTTGATGTGCAGGGAAGAATGTGGAATGTACAGGTGCCCAGAACTTTTTAATATGAAGAACAAAGCATCTCCGGCTAAGACAAGTTATGATTTTGAAGATGTGGTTGGATAAAAAGGTATAAAATGCGGTAAAGACGACAGGCAAATGGTTTCAAAAGGTTAGTCCGAGGAGTATAGCACCCTCTCGCCATTCTCCAATTCCGTTATGTTACATATGGAATAAAGGGTAAATCCATTTGTATACAACGGGTACAAATCCAGACCCGTGCTACTAGAGGAACTTTCAAGTCAGAGAAACGCAATAATACTTTACCAAACAGGAGGTTCGAGTCACTTCACGAGGCAGTTCTTTTTTAATACTTTACTTACTGGTTTGTTGACGGCTTAATATTTGGAGCTGCCTGCATAACATCACAGTCAGCTAAAATTTTTCCATGTTCATCATCAACCACAAGTTTTTTATTATTTATGATGTCATTGGTCTTCAACTCATCATTAGTATCTTCTGCTTCTTCTATTGGCGAATTTGTAGACATCTATTACAAAAAAAAACATTTAAATTCGTATGTTTTGATTTGGACGAATTATATTAATAGAAAAAAATAAGCGGCATAATTTGAAAAACAAACGTTACAATAAATGGGACGTAAAATACTGATAACATACATTTACTTGTATATACCCATAATAAATCAGTAACCGATCTATACCTAGAAGACATTTTTGAAAACTTAATGGAGGTCATTATCAACACAATAGTACCTATTGCAAATTTTATCTCGGAAAGGACTTAACCGATTTGGATGCAGTTTTCAATAATATATTATGGTACTTCATTTAAAATTTAGTCAGTGTAAAAATATAGTCAAACACTTATTGCAATATGCAAGGCTGTTCTATTGATTATACTGAAGCTTAGTAAAACCCTAAACTTGCAATTCATGCAAATGAATGACTTCGTTCACAAGCCTGCAGTAAATTTTTTTCAAAAGTGTAAATTAACAAATTCCTGATGTAGTTTGCTGTAGACTCACTTTATTGTATCACTCAATTCAATAAATTGACAAGTCATACATACCTCATCATTACAATTTGCTTTGACTTCGACATCTTCAAGATCTTGCCGTAATTCGGGATGTCTGTAACACATTTCTAATGTTAATGTTTACATGATTCTGCTATGAATATCAATTTGCATAATGAATAGACATATGTGTTCTATGTCTATGTCAGTTGTTCCCTCGCCAGAACGGACAGTGTGTCGAATCGTATGAAACGAATTGTAAGCGTGTTGTGGAGGTGTTCAGCGACAGCGAATCCTGGGCTGTCCAAACTCTCTGTGCTACATATACATTGACACTAGGTATCCCAGTCACAATGATACATTAATTTTCTCGAGTGAAACTCATTCACTACATTCGCCAGTTATGTTTTCATACAGAAAAACCCCCCGCACTGTAAAGTTTACAATATCTGCTCCGCACTAGGTGAAGGTCGCTTACAGGAGGAAAATCTCCAGTACCGCATCGAATTTTTATTTACATAATGACAATAGAGTCAAAATAAATTTCCACAATTTCTCGATTCTTACGATAGAATAAATTTGTAACTGATATGAAAAAAAGTTTATATATGTAATTACCTAAAAAGGAAGTAGATAAAGGAGTGTAATACACTCTGACGTTACACCACTAACGGCTACGACTTACTATGGAATTATTACCATAAACCGTGCAAAAGTCCAGAGTTCGAGCCTCTGCTAGAAATTTGGACTAGAAATATGAGTCTCTCTGAGAACCTCTCGATCAATAAGTCGCGCTTGCAAAGACTAGATCAACGAATATTAAAAATTATATAAATATCATAATATTATTTTATAAATAAACTAAAAAATTAAAAGAATTCACCTGTAGGTACTTACTTGTGACAGGACCTCGACCATTCCAGGAATTCCTTATGGGAATAGTGAAGATGACCGTAGGTGACGACGAATATAAGCGCGGGACCCAATAAGAATTGGAATGAATCATTGTATATTTCGTGAACTAACAAGCCTACATAGCCCCTGTAAAGATAAAGATCCGGGGTTATGACATGTCGTACCTATATGTATGATAGTATGTATATTATCAAATATTAAAAATCGTGTTTCAAAAATCTTCAAACGCAAAAGATAAGCTTTAAAAGGCGACAATTCCGGATACAAACTTACATTAGCGAAGTGAAATTGTTCCATTCATATAAATTGAACAAACCCATAAAATATATTATTATTACATTTAATACTGAATATATGATCAATATTATCCAAAAACCGTACATGAAACGTTGCCACCGGTTTCTGTTGACCTAAAATAAACAGTAAGTTCAGTGTTCGAAGATACAAAATATTGCATATACATATTATACGAATTGTATTTTAAACGTTACAGAATGCAGTAAGTAATAACACAGAATATTCAAGACCAATCCACTTCTAATACAAAAATTAGCAGTGATAATCTACATGAGATTAGAACGAGCAGTGTAGATACTGAAGAGAAGGTACATGATTCGTATTAATCATTACCTACCGGGGTGGTGGTAACTAGCGAACGTTTCCATCACATTAAACAATGCTTATAACGGAAGACCGATTGAGCTGAAGCCACAACATTAAATAGAATTTATACAAACCTGATACATAAAGACGAACAAGAGGGCCAATCCCATGTATATAACAGTAAAGAGCGAGATAAAACCGGTCAATAGAGGAATGAAGCATATCGCACCTATCACGACATAGATCCATGTACGGACGAACACAATGTGCAGTTTAGTTAACGCTTTGTGAAGCAGTGCTGATTTTTTCCCTGCAATGATTTTTATAATATAATGAATAAGGATGTAAGCGCATATGGAACCGACACATGAACATGACGATACATGACGACACACGAAAAGCAACGTAATACTTAAACAAAGGATCTAAAAGATGACACAATTCTTTTGAACTTTTTTAACTTCCAGATCTAAAAATTTAAACTCATCAAAAATTAGTAGGTTATTGCTTTCATCTCAAAATTGCAATGTTGATTTTTATTCAGATCTGCAGGATATGAGATCTTAGAAACATAATATGTTACTATTTTCGATTTTAACTTGAAAGAGTATCACATAGCCAAACGAACAGCTACTTTCGCATTTACAAGTCAAGGAGAACTATGTATTTAGACTCTCACCCCGTCTTTGTTCAGATGTCGCCTCTTCAATTGCTTTCGGCTTATAATACTCTCTTTGAGCCATACAGAAGAAACAAGTGTATATCGACCTTGTAAGCATGGGCGTCATTGGGTATTCCTTACCGTCAGTTATAACTCGTGTTCTCGGGTACAATAGTTTAAGTTTCTGAAAAAATTGTATATTCAGTTAGTCAACATTGTATGTTTTGGTTATTAAATATGATATTGAATTTAGTTTGTCATTACATATTCACAGAAGAATAAGACTTCACTTTTTGCTATATTTAAGCAACAATTAGTTCCATTTGATATTAGATGGGAGATACTTGACTTAATTAACATGAATTTTTTTTTGTTTGGATCTTCACTAATCTTCATAGAGATAGTGTATTAGAATGTTCCCACTCGTCCCCACCAGCGCCCAGCGGTGGTTGTCCACATGATATACAGCGATAAGGACCGTTTTATTTTGAAATGTACTACTTACTTCATAGAAATATGTTGGCATCAGTGAATTTTCACACATATCCATTAAATAAATGTATTGGACAATAAGTATTATCATACAAAAGCCAACTAGGATCGGACTGTTCCAGGACATGAAACCTTTGATATTTCGACAAGGCCAAATGATGTTGGCCCATATAAACAAGACGAGCCCAATATATGAATGATATGATATCGTCCAATAAAGCATTATTACCAAAGTCACATATGTTGATCTGCAAGGAACACGAGATTCAAATTTAAAACAAAAAAATATATTCATAAAATCAAGATTTGTCTTAAAATACCTCCACCAACCCTTTGTGCTCTTGGACTCTTTACACTATTTTGCAAACCACTTTTTCAGAATTAGCAACATCTGCAATTAACAGTGACAAAAATTTAAGAAATGTATATTACAGAAGAGTGTTTTGTATCAGAATTAATATTTTCATCATTATTATTATTATTTTTGAAAGCCTCGCTGATTGAATGGTTGCAAGCGCAGCTGCTGATCAAAAGGTCCAGGGAACTAATCTCTCTGTTGAATGCAAATTATGTAGAATATAGTGCTCAAAGTTAAAACTATACGGAATAAACGATTTTACCTGACGAAATTGTAAAGAAATTCCAATGCAGCTTCTATATACTCTTGTTTCTGTTCAAACTGGTTCTTTTTACCTTTACAAAAAGAAAAGCCTTCAAAAACAGAAAGTTAAAGTAGTTTCGATTCGCGTCCATGAAATATTGAAATACATGAATCGGCTTAACTCGCGGATGCTTTTTGTGAGAGCCCTAGTTACTAGTTTCAGACCTGTACGAGGTCCTTCTTCATGAGCAAACATGTAAATGTTTGGAAACGACAGTCGTAAGAACGAAAATAAAAAATACAATATATATGAACAATCAACAATACAGACGAAAATTAACTGTCGCTTATTGAAAATTTAATATTACTGAAGTGGTCATTGATTACAAAGGTTAACAATAATAACAAGAATTTAAGCGGACTTCCATATATCTGGCTCTGCCACTCTTAGTATCTGCATGGGATTGCACACTGAAGCTATTCAAACTCCGTATTTTACCCAGACGCTGAAAAGAAGCCATGTTACGAAGAACATTGGAATGTAATAAACAGATCTGAATAAAAGTCAAAATTTTATTGTAACTTGGGCATGACCGCATCGTGGCTGAGTAACCTAAGCCTTACGTAATGTTCAGGTTCTTCAGGCCGTCCAATAGCCACGGTCACAAGGACAGTGATCGTGATCAGTGACAGTGGTCGTCATCATTATCATTATCAGCCTATTTTTGTCCACTGCTGGACATAGGCCATGAGGAGTTATGTCCGTGGTCCCCACGTTGGACACGCTGGTTGGGGATCACGGAGCTCAGTTTCTTGCACCGCCTGCGCCGCTACCCATAGGCGGCTAGCGCATGTAGCTGTCCTTAGGCAGACCGCGATCTGCCAGCGCCAGGTTTAGTCGCCTCTTACAACACCCTGTATCTCGCCGGGGACTGTATGCTCCGCTCCGATACGGACGTATATTTAAATGAAAACTAATAAAATAATGTACAAATATATATATTTACCTACAGCTGGTGCGTTTCTCAAACGACGGGACAGTCTTCCAATTCTCTGTATCGTTTCCCTCACTATTGAAAATGTTTCCGACGTGACGTAACTCCTTTGAAACCTTTGCTTGACCTAGGTATTCATAAAATAATACATTATGAAAAGTTGTTTTCGTGCAATATACCGTCCACTGCTAGAAATAGACCTCTCCAATAGTACGGCACTGATCCCGATTTTCATCTCTTCGCATCCAGCCTCTGACAGTCACTTCGTATATATATTACATATATTGTTGCATGAAATACCTTCTACGCTACGTTTGCCAAGCCGTGGTCTCCAGAACACGTCTACTCAATCGGTTATCGAAATTTGTTACTTGTAACCAATTTACTAGAATAAAATTGTCATGCTTAATCATTAAACTTTCTTAATTCTGATCTGTATAATTTCTTGTATCTACATCCTAAGACATATTATTTGAGAATTGAGAATAGATGATGAGCCTATTGCCGTACACCGGGCACACATCCAGACTCCGAGTCACTACTAGAAAATCTAAATTAGAAAAATTTTGTAGTGTCCGACCCGGGAATTGAATCCAAGACCTCCTGATCGGCAGTCGCACTTGCAACTATCACTACCAAAGAGGCAGTCAAAATATCAAAACACACTATACGGTCGAGTACAATGTATACAGATAAATAAAATTGGAGTGTCTGTTTGTAATATTAAAATAATAACTTTGTACTAAATGCATATGTGTACATATATCTGCTATGTATGCACCGGTGTTTGTTACAAAAGATGACGGTAACGCATGCTTTATGCGTCAGTGAATAAATGAGTTACCGATCGGTCGTGTATTATTTCCTTGCCCAATATATCACAATACCAAAGTATTATTTTTTACTATTTTTATCTGTCTGTTTGTTTCGGCTAATCTTTGGTACAGTTGGACCGATTTTGACGGGACTTTCACTGCCAGATAGCTAATGTAATAAGGAGTAACTAAGACTACTTTAATTTTAGAATTTCACAATTTTAAAATTCCACGCGGACGAAGTCGCGAGCGCAGCTTGTTATTTAATACATTAAATTGTGTGTGTACTGTGTACATTATTGAATTACAAAGTTGTGTTGTCCGGTATATGCCAATAAGCTCACCGTCTATTCCATAGTGGGACGTGAACGTATTACGCTCCTCTGAATACCTCTTCGGGGATTACATGCATTATGTTACGTAATACGTATTATACGCACCTTATTGAGTATTTCCCCCGATACTAATGCAAGCACATAATAAGTGACTAGAATAGTCGTGACATTCCACATAGCAATCCAATTGTATGTATCCGAATGACTAAATTCCCAATAATTAGGGTGTACAGCGTTGCAATTGTCTGAAATTGAAAAATATTTTCTAAAAATCGAAAGTAAAGAAACCAAAAATATCTATCACGTAAGGGTTTTTTAAATCGTTAACAACTATAGATATGCATAACAAAATAGTGATTTACTAGTACGGTACTTACTTCCAAAAAAATATGATTCAAAATGTTATGTGTGTGTTTATATTATTATCTACTGCATTTCGTTATATTATTTGCACATATAATTACGTTTTATAATTTTTGTTGGTGCCACTGTGAATGGCACACAGCACTTTATCGTGATAAAATGACGATATTTTTTTACCACGTGAGTGACTTATTAACATTTAATGCCTTCATGTAAGTATGAAGAAGTGTACAAATTTCCCTCAACAGTTTTAAGACATTTGTGGCGGACTTATATCGAAGGAACAATACAAATATAGGACAATTTGCGCAAGCATATCTTGCGCAAGTTGTCTTATATTAATAAAACAGTTACTTTATATTTTTTATAATTATCCTACATAATCTTACGTGATAGAATAAATAAATACCAAATTACGATTTAACACTCGAAAATTGATCTATCAATTAGACAACTATAGAACAGGTCAATTTTGCGTACTTTTCTCTGTTGCATTGTCTTTGAGAACACCATACAAATCCACTAGTCCAAAATACCTGAAATTCATAATATTAAACAACCATTTAAACATACAATATGTATTTAAACAATAAAGACAGTGTTTAATTAAGATTTTAAGAATTTTGTGTCTTACGTGCTAATCTTGTTAACCACTCATGACCGGATTATCATCAAAAGCTGGAATGTCAAAAGAAAAAATTCTAACCACTTAAAGACACTTAAAAAAATGTCTTTGCACCAACAATTCATTTAACGTTAGTCCTGAAGGCTTCGTTGGATGAGGGAGGCGGTTGAGGAAATAGTAAATTCTCATTTCAGTTGATACTTAAGAATCTTGTGTCAAGGGTTCAAGAAGACATAACATCGCTGAATTTAGAACTACTGGTCTTTACCAGTCATACTTTGGGTAAAATTTTACTTCTTTTGAAACATGAATATGATCGTTTAGTGTTATCAATCATCAATATAGCAACATATTACAAAATACAACAAACCTGGGGGACAAAAATTGTTTTGGAAAGTGATCCTTTATATTCGGGCTCTGGTAACACAGAAGCACAGCAATATGGATCGCCATTATGACCATGACGCAGCGGCAGATGTAGGCGAAACGACGTTCAAGTTTCTTGCCCCAAGCCCACGTCTGAGCAATGCCCAAGAAAACCAAATAGTAAACATAAGATATGATACTGGGCTGAATAATACCAGAGATCATTATAAGGAGCACGACCACTAATTTGCCTAAAACATAACAAAGAGTTTACAAATATGAAAGAAGAAAAGCTACTGGAAGCATTGTACTAAATAAGGCTTATTGTGACAGTAATAATATAATCGATAGTACTATCTCTACACCTATTAGTGAAGCAGTCGTTACTGGATCAGTCAGTGTTTTGGCACGACCGTCAAACCGTTAGAGGCGACCATTTCACACCCTGGAGTGGAAGCGTTGCCACTCCAGGGGTAAGAAAGCCCGAATACGACAGATACTATTATTATTACTATCTCAAATTACTCCACACTTACTAACATAAACCAACCCTAGTTACGTATTAACAGCTTTTGCTAAATGGACTAGCTAACACTAATAGTCTTGGTCGAGGTCGGTTACAATGTCGACATCTGCCACTCGTAACTACTTCCTGCTCGTTTTCTACAGTCTTGACGCATACAAAAAATATTAATCAGAAGAGAATCAGAACTGTGCACCTTTTTTAATGTGGAATGGTATTATTTTAAATATGTGTACTGGTTTCGCACTACCAAGGTCTAGAATTGAACTAAGCCACAATATGTTACATATAAGATATAATGGAATTAATGAAATATTTATTTTCGTTTAGACAAAAACCCTATTTCATGCACTAAACGAATCATCGCGTGATCGAAATGTTTGTTATGATATAATAATATACCTGCTTCTAAAAATAAACGATATAAAAAATCGTTAGAAGATATTGTCTCGTTTTTGCTATTTAAACAAATTCTCCGCACTAAATAGTATGTGAGACATGAGGAGCATGTCACACTTAGCTGAAACGAAAGAAAACAATGTTAGTTGTTAATATACATTTACTTATTAAAATTTAGATATCTAAACTGCATTACTATGCTCTGTTGCATTCCTCATCGCATTCATTTTAAAGTCTACAAATTCTTAATGAAAGTACTATTAAATCAGCATTTATTTGTCATGTCGAAGTAACCTAAAATTTTAAAAATTGAGATAGTTTTATGTGAGCCGATAGCCGGAATGCTGGCGATTAATGTGCTGAAGGTATTTTCATCATCATCAGTCTATTGCATTTTAGTGCTGGACCTAGGCTTCCCCTGAGTGGTTATTCCCATAATCCACGCTCGGCATACGGGTTGGGAATCGCAGAGCACAACCTCTTTCACCACCAACGCAGCTGCCCATCGACGTCCAGCTATTTTAGGCAATTTGAAATTATTATAGAAAAAAGTATATATGAGTTGGCGTTTACAAGGTCGTGGACAAGAAAATGTCGAACAATATAAAGTATTTTAAGGAACACCACTTACTGTCACAGTAGTGATAAGACGACAGCTTTGTGTTGTTCGTAGTTTTGAAGTTTAACACTTGAGTAATATTGATAATACGAAACAAAAGATTTGATGGCTTTATGGCGTGAACCAAGTGTCGGTTTTATGCATACAAATTCTTTTTTTTTTATAATGTGTACAGATTATAAACTCTAAATGAAGGGAAGATTATATTACGATCAGCTTCATATTCCAGACCAACGAATGAAGCTATCCTAAGTATTTCAGTATATTAATTCGATAAACTGCCTTGTTAGTCGTGTTGGTTGTAAGTGCGACTGACGATCAGGAGGTCCTGGGTTTAACTCCCGGGTCGGGCACTATAGAATTTTTCTAATTTTGATTTTCTAGTAGTGTCTCGGAGTCTGGATTTGTGCCCGGTGCATGGCAATAGGCTCACCACCTATTCCATAGTGGGAGGTAAACGTAACTGATGAATTGTGGGAGTGTTTTCCACTCCTCTGCCTACCTCTTCGGGGATAACAGGCGTGATGTTACGTTAATTCGATAAATTATGAGAAATTCTAATGATGTACGTACTTCCGGCAACAATATTATTAAATCTTTGTCCCAAGTCGTCGCGTTATATGATGATAGTCCAATATTAAAGGTAATATTTTCCACAGTAGGACCGAGCATTGTTTTAAGTTCCTTAGAATATACATGTGTAAAAAAGAACCACACTGCGTGTAAAAATAATAAGACGGACGATAAACAAACTGTTAACAAAAGGAATTTTCCCGGCCAACCTGAAAAAAACGAAGGTGGTTATTGATAATTAACAATAAGCATAGTTATATAAATTGATAAATGAATAAAAATAAAATTCATAATATGAGAATAAGAATATTCAAGCACTGTCTAAACTGAAAGAAAGTACGAAAACTCATAGCGCTGATATCATATCAGCGCTCTATCAAAAAATACCAAGTTTAGTAGGACACATCAAGCAACTTACCAATGAAAACCGTTAAATTTTAGGGAAACTTCACGGGCAATCACAGAAGTTTCAACACGTAAGCCTTATAGTTTCAACTTTACTGACGCCTCTGATAATTCGATCCTGACTACCAATCCATAGAGCACCGTCTATACTCGTATAGTGCTGCAATGCCTTGTCTCCTCACTTGTCATTACTATAAGAGAGATTATAAAAAAGAGGTTTGATTTTACTTACCGCAAAACGTTCTTCTGTTCGCCACAGGTAACAATGGTGAGACCAGAAAGAGCCCTAGGTATATTAAGGACAAGCCATGTGCAGGGAATATGATACCTGTAATTATAAGGTTTTTTTTTAAAAATAGGAATTGGCAAATTAATTTTGTATTAGTTTATGCGCGGCATCCGACAAAATGACGGTTAAATAACGGCACACGGTATTTCTACGAGAATGAAAAATTCACCATAAGGTATATTATTTATTTGTGTAAAACATGTTTTGAAAATTTGTTTAGTGAAAGTATTAACTATCTGTCTCGTGGAGTGCATGAATGGAGCCTCCCCGAGCGGCGACTATGTGTACTTCAGTACGGACAAATGCTGCCATGGACAGTGCGACGAATCCTTTCAAGACAATGGCTGATCAGTCACGACCAACTTTTGACTCGACCCAGAAGAAGACTGTCTCATTAGTCGAGTGACGGCCACGTTGGTCGAGTGGTTCCAAGCGCGACTAGTGGTCGCGTCGTCCAAGGTTTAAATCCTAAGTCGAATTTCTAGTTTCTATTTGTAGAAGTGACGTGTGACGGATCACGTTCTAGACGTCACGGCCATGTACAATTGAGGTTGACTTATATTCGATAATATGTGTCCGAAATTGGCCATTTTTACCTTTGTGTTCATATAAACTTTCAATCAGTTTTAGATACTCATTTTGTTTTTTTTTAAATTGTCCCTATTTATACACTTACCTGCTATTAACGCAGCCGGAAGGAGTATTCGAACTAGTAGCGTTGTTATATAACCCATTGTTCTGAAAATAATTACATAAATACTTAATATATTATTTAAGCTTCTGGTAAAATAAGCTTTAAGAGAAAGGAATACTGGGTATCATTCACCAGCAACTAACGAGATATAACGTAGTATTTCTAACTAGAAATACGTAACGAATGAGGCGAAAAAATATTACTCGAAACGCAAGAAACTATTTAATGAGCTGAAGTGATAAAATCAAACGTTGTTTAAAACCAGAAATACAGATCTATGAATCGAAAACAAATAAACCTTGAAGCTAATAGTAGTGAATGCTAAATCGATTAATTCAAGAATTTAAATATTTGTTTAGGATTTATAGATAATTTTATTATAATATCTGTTGTTGTTGAAGAGGCACTACAGGTGTGCAAGAATAGAGATATTTGGCTCTCTGCCTACCCTGCAAGGGACCTGGCGTGAGGATATGTACGTATGTATATATAATATCTGTTGAGACGTAGTAGAATTAAACACACATAATGAATGGTATCTATTTTTAAAATTTTGCTGATTGAGTAAAACATTGGAAATAAGACATCTTGCAATATTTACGGCACGAACCAACTCGGATCAGTTCTAAATCGAGACTCCGGCAAAAGTCCAAAGCCAGTAGTGCTCGCGGTTAAGTAAACTGTAGATCTTTACTTTTTACGGAAAAAACCCTTATTTAAACTAGCAGCGAAATATCTATATGATGCAGCTATAAAAGCTGCCGACAAAAATTTCATATGACATTAAGTATTCGGCAACGCGGCGTATCAAACATTAACGTCATCAAACATTAACAGCCATCAAAACTTATGAGATTGAATAAATAGTTTTACAATTGAGTCAGTGATAATAACGTAACGTAACTTCACGACTGTAATCCCCGAAGAGGTAGGCAGAGGAGTGTAGTACACTCCCACGTTTCACCAGTTACGTTTACGTCCCACTATG
>DWTO01002130.1:0-14576 GCA_018244755.1 Jemadia pseudognetus
ACAATGAGCTAAACAGTTTCTACTAAATATTTCGCGAATAATAAAATGTTTATGTAGGTATGTATGTGACATTTTTCTTTCGAACAATTAGCTGGCCTAATCTAGAAGTGGGGAAAACATGTTATTTGATTATATCGAAAAATATTTTTTAAATTCGATTAAAAGATAATATTCTACATCGTATTATATATAAAAGTATATTTTTAGAATAGTTTCCGCCTTTAGCTTACTTACCGTTGCGTTTTACACGCGATGAGCAATGGAAATTGGAAATATACAATACAGTAAATGATACAGACAAGTTGATAGTTTGAACAAACTTTTAACTGTATGTAGACAATTCCTTAACCGTCTGCTCACCCCGTCGGGGAAATACAGCACGCCTGTACTTCCGCGATATTATGATATTTAAATTTAAAATATTTCAAGGATATGTATCTTTCTTCTACTAAATACATATACGGCTGCTTTTTTCAATTTAAACTTCAAACTCTCAAAATGTTAAGGTGATAACTCGTACTCTAATCCACTAAAATGTCACTGTAATATATTTAAAAACTTGTAATATTCCTCACAATTTCAGCCTAATTTGATGATTGTATGACCAGGTGATTTTGACTCCCATTTGAATTGCCACTTTAATAATAATCCATGCGATTTTCGCGATGACGCATATGCCTATGTTATACTAACTTCCGATTACATTTCGCCACACTTTGATGGAAATTAGCGAAGTACCAATCTTGATCGTACGAGCTGTACTACAAGCAGTAGATATGACATTACGAGTGTAACATTTTTACTTATTTTATCTGAACATGTCATATTACGCTAATTGCACTTAAGAGTCACTTATTCTAATGAAATATTACTTGCTGTCTTTAAATGATATTAATTAATTCATTAATGACGATTTATATAAAAATCACTACACTGATACGTTCAGTGAATTATTATTGTGGGACTATTTCAAGTGCGTCTGTGGAAGGCAGAAATGACAAATAGCAAGCGGCTCTATCTGAGAACACCTGACGCGCCATTCATTCACCGCTCTTGATACACGCGCGTCGTTTTCGAAGACTTTTGAACCCCCCGTGAGTAACTTATCTGAAATTAATTTAATTTAAAATGTGAACATCATGAGCAGACTACCACCTTAAGTTAATATGGTAGTGATTATATTGAGATGGTATCGTTGCTGAGTGTGACTGATTAGGATCATCAGAACACACCGCAAACGAAAAATATTGATACTAATGACGTCTTATCTACATCAATAACTATAAATGAATAATAAAAAATGAGTGTACGAAAAAGTGGATACTCCCAGTGCGGCTAGTCCACCAGCTCAAGGTCGCTCAACGTGCTATGGAGCGAGATATGCTCGGAGTTTCTCTGAAGGATAGGATCAGAAATGATACTATCCGATAGAGAACTAAGGTCACCGACATAGCGCAAAGAATTAGCACGCTGAAGTGGCAATGGGCTGGTCATGTCTGCCGAAGAACGGACGATCGGTGGAGCAAGCAAGTTCTGGAGTGGAGACCGGGGCTAAGCAAATGTAGCGTAGGACGCCCTCCGGCCAGGTGGGATGACGGCCTGCGAAAAACAGCAGGTAGAAACTGAATGCGGCAAGCTTAGGAGAGAGCGCGATGACGCTCTTTGGCAGAGGCCTATGTCCAGCAGTGGACTGAGATAAGCTGATCATGATGATGAGTGTACGAATGAAGAAGATTAAATGTAGAACTGGAAAAAGTAGATGTACAAATGTAAAAGCAATGTCTTAATGCAAAAATGGCAAAGCAATGTATTAATACACGCAGGCAAATACCAAAGTTAGATAATATAGAAGAAGTAGATACATACAAATGGGAAAAGCATATGTATAGATGCAGTTTATACGAAGACAAAAAACAAATGTAGATATAATAAAATCACATACACATATACAAAAAGCTAATATAAAAATGACGTTACTATAAAGTGCCCAATGGTCGAGCGGTTATAAGAGTAGTGTTGACCGAAATGTCCTGGATTTCCATCCCCGGTTCGGTTACTATCGCATTTATCTAGTTTAAAATTCCTAGTAGTAACTTGAATGTAAAGAGAAGTAACATCACGTCTGTAATCTCCGAAGAGGTAGGCAGAGGGATGTAGGTACACCCTCCCACGCTTTACCAGTTACGTTTACGTCCTACTATGGAATAGGTGGTTTAATTTTACATTTAAAACTCCATTTTCTCTGACCCTTTTATCGTTCCACTGTTGGACCATGGGTCTCCTCTCAGAATGGGAGGATTAAGGGCATAGTCTGCCACGCTGGCCAAGTGCGGGTTCGCAGACTTCACACGCCTTAGACAATAGTTATTTCTTAACAATTCAGGTGTGCAGGCTTGTATCCTCGCGATGTTTCCCTTCACCGTTATAGCAAGTGATATTTAAACTTAAAACGCACATTTTGTGAAGAGGTGCGCTATTATTTGGACTCGGTCTCCCGGAGTGAGAGGTCGGGTTTGAAACAACTAGGCTATCACTCCTTAAAACTCCGTTTACTACTTAAATTTTTTAGCATTTAGATTTTTAGATTAAAACATCGCAAATTACTATTTTATCACTATCGTAAGATATAAGTTTTCAATAGTTTCAGTATCAATCGTATCTCAAATCACACACTGTGAATTCAATTGGTAATAGGTAAGTTTATACATATGCCAAGTCCCGCCATGATTATCATTAACAATTGTTACTATCAGCTCATAAAATATAGTTACTGCTAGTCACATGTTTGTCATTCAGAGTGTTACCAAAATCTTAGTGTATTGTAAGTCTCAAGCAGTAACTAATAAAATTACAATTATGTTATAAAGCGCTCACGAATACGACATTGTAAAACCCAGTCGTATTATTTTGCCGCTTGCATCATCATTATCGAAGTTTTTTATCATTCAATATTTGTATACGGATCTCCTACTAGAATATGAACGGTTAAGACCATTGTTTGCTGCGCTGCAAAAATTGCTAAATTTATACGTTCTAGAAAACATTACTGACAATCCGAAAATATGCTAGTTTCCTCACGATGTTTTCTTTCGCCGTTATGAAAAAACGGGAAAGAACCCTTTCACTTTCCACCTTTACAGAGGGGTATATGAAAGGAGCCTCCCCGAGCAGGGCCTATGTCTGATCACGTACCAACATGTACTGCCCGGCGCGTGCTGGACTTTGCCACTAATACCACTAATACCACTATGCCACTAATTTTGAAGAAGAAGAAAAAGAAGGTCACAGAAAGTGATTCTTAAGTTTTTCCAACGCTTTCTGTAGAGAACAAATTATAACCAAAGCATCGGAATGTCATCGGAAAACAACAATTATTAAAATGAACATTTTAGCGTCGCATCTAATACTTTGGAATAATTTAAAACATGTTGGGAAATCTAATTCGGAACAGGTTTACATTAAAAACTAATCCAAAAGAATTTGATCGCCCCAATAAAGAAACAAGTAAGAGCCCAAGTCGAAAGATTGACATTTCTTCTTTGTCTAAAGGTATAACGTCTCAAGTAAAAGAATCGTTAACATCCTAAAATTTATGTGAAAGATATATTTAATTTTCAAAACTCCATTTTGCGATAAAGTGTCGTGGCGCTCATGAAATCCATTTTGGAATTACTTTTCAATTTTCGACATTACAATACAACTTACTGTTGCATCTTCCGGACATTTGTCTTCACGATCTCAAGATTTCTTTATCAGTCACGGGCATTTCCCCGTGTTCTTCATTCCCCGCAATGAGACCCGTGACCTACGGTGTAACGACAGACGGATCGGATGATGATGTGTAAGTTTACTTGGAAGCCCTAAAAAGCCATTATCTTAAAGCGCGAAATACTAAAACGAAGTTATTTCCGGTGATTACAGAATTCGCCAAAATCAACTATTTCGGGAAAAATGCATATATACATGTTTATCACCTCCCCATTCCGATTCGTCGATCAGTCGCAATAAATCATGGAGACACATTTGAGCCAATTATTGATTGTTGGTTATCATTACGATATTATCAGGGTGCAGATCGACAATATATAAAGTTTGTTCGGCAAAAAAATATCAGTTTAGTACCGTGCGGTAACAAATTACCTTCCCAGTAGTGGTACCACATTCACAAAAATACTGCGTCTTGCCTGACGCCATGATAGGTACGTACCTTTCAAAATTGTATCTCATTGGTGGTGGTGTCTGCGTTGCGTTGATTAGACTAGGCAAACCAAGTTCGATTTCAAGACTTTCTGCTCCTCATCACTGGTCGTAAGGTACGATGGTAATAGTTTTTGTCCTGGAATAAATCGATGAATTAATAATATTTTCTAATGTAAGTAATGAGGGCACCCTATACCCTTATACTTTAACTTTAAATAAATGATAAAAGTGGTTCACGAAACAGTGGAAAATTCTAGAAATTTGTCAAAGTGATCACAGGTTCAAGGACGTACCATTTCTTATCAAGGGAAGTGTACTTCCCTTGATAAAGATAGAAGGAACTGTATGTACTGTATAATCCCTTCTAAATGATACTTAACTGCAAGCAATACAATATCACTAATTTGTAAAAGAAATATGTACTGCTTCCGTCTTATATATTATTTTCACGTGATAGAAAAATGTAGAATTAGTACCGTCTGCAGTCTCACTTGAAATTAAGTACCTGTAATGTGTAGATACTCGTGTGATGTACTTCAGGCTTACTGAAATGACGGTGTGGTATATTAGCTACAAAGCGGAAATCGTTGCAATTTTTGTTTACCTACCGAAAGTACGTTAAGGTTGTGTTTATATACAGGAAAAAGTGTAATTAGAATGTCATTTATTCGTTTATATATTACATACATTATATAATAAATGAAAATAAATACCCGGTTTAATATTCTGACGTTTAAAAATAGAAGTTATAACATGTTTCTGTGAAGAGTTAACATCAATGAGACCGCCCCGGCGATTGCTACTATTACTTTATGTGCGGTAAAAGATTACGTTATGTATATGATAACAACGTAATGAAATATGGAGTGATTAAAACTTATAGTTAGGTAGCAGAAAAACGATATCGAGCCGTTTGATTCAGCCATCTTATCAATGAACGACTTGTGAACGAAATTTAAAATACTGCTGATATGTATTTATTTCTATAAATGAATGGGACAAGCTTGTTTCTTCGTGAAAATGGTAATTTATAAAATAAAAATTGTTTATTGGCAAGACTTTTCAAAGAACCACTTTCATGTTTCACTATGACCAGTAGTAAGAAGAAACATACGCTTAATTAAAGAAAATAATTTGAGACATTATAAAACAATCGTCACACAACAGGTTATATATTTGTGGTGTACATTTACTCAGTCTTTCGATATTTCAGGAAACGCAAACGAAATTGTAGTAGTAAAAATGTATTTAATTCGATAACAAACAATTTCTATATAATTCACTTCATACACTTCCCTTGTTACGCTCACTTATCATTTCGCGTCTGACATCGTAAAATTATATTGCTTTTAGAGCAATAATGTGTAAATTGCTTTATTATGATATCATTTAAATGTAACCTATAAGTCAACAAACATATTACCAGGTGAATTATGCTCAGGTCGAAACAAGTCATTTGAGCGTTTTAGAATTATAATTATTTTGGAACAAATATCTTGTCCACTATCACGTTTTGGAACTAATGCGGGTCACTTCGTATGGTATTCACCCATCAATCAAGCGTCCCTTTGGATGTCCGCTACTGGGCATAGAACTCTCCAAAATGGTGTAGATCGTTCAGGTCCTGAGCGTTTGGAATCCAGGTGCATCGAATACATGGGATGGTATTATCGAGAAACTTCATCATAAATCCAAAGATCCTGAGCGGAATGAGTCATGAGTTATTTAAAAAAGATGGTGTAATTGTGTATTGTCGCTTGCTACATATAATACGTGTACAACGCCTACCTAGGGATATTATCATCAAATCGGACTGCAGTTATTGACTATTGATGTCATGTTAATCTAAAATCAGTGAATGGATTGATTATATGCTGATTATACATAATGCCATGGCAGATACAGATGGGATATTATATGACTTTTGAGAGTTTGTTTAGTTATTTTGCTACGTATGAATTTTACTAAGCCGTCGCTTTGGGATCGAAACAATGAAAAGTATTTGTTTCACTCAATATCTTCATATTTGAACCAATCAGTATTGAATTTAATCCTAAGAAAAAAGGGTTTACGTACATTATATATAAACATTTGTATCATAATAGCAATTTATTTTCTACAGACTCGATTGGAGATTTTCAATAAACCGCGAATGCTTTGTCACAGATGAATTTACTGCACAGCAAAAAAAGCAGCAATAAAAGCAGTGTTTAAATTAATAAATTTACATTGAATAGAAAATAATTTTAATATTTTTTAACTAGAAAACAGTGTTCAGATTATGGATGAGATACAGAAAGTTAATAGTCCTTTGTTATAAGCAACAGCGGAAGACTGGAAGGCAGAATCTAAAACGGAGATACAAACATCGAACACGACTTCGCTTCGACAGGCCAAAGCGTGACGACACCGGAAATTAACAATAAAGTCGTGATTAAATTTTATCAAACTGATAATTACAATTGTTTAAAAAAAGGTTGCTAGACGTTTCTTAAAACAGTTACATCACATGCTAGTTCGAGAATTGGGAATGAAAAATTAAAAGCATATTTATTTATGATTTATAAAAAGTACATTCTTATGTACAAATGTTATATACAATATAAAAGTTATGTGATACAAGTATTTTAGTAGCGGCTATTTTGAATAGTTTTAATAATGATACAACCGATTTTATATGAAGATTTGCAACTACCACTACGACACGGAAAACAAATCTCAAAAAAAATCCGTCATAACTGATATCCCAACCAAGCATAAACGACAGCTTGTACGTTTTTCTGCGATGACAATGGCATCCAGTTTTTGGGAACCAAATGAAATTTTGACAGTTCCAGATCCTGAACAATAACTGGCAAAAATCGCAGTAATCCTCCTCAACCTACCTCTTCGGGGATTACAAGCGTGACGTTACCTTACGTCTATAACCTACCTAAAATCATTTAATCACAATAGTTTCATCATATGAACTAAAAGAAACGATAATACGTGTCATTATTTAGGATGCCTTAAGGAGCCTAAGTAAGAACACCTTTTGTATGTCAAAATGAAACTACCACCGCCTCGGAAAATGCCTCGCTATGGAGGAGAAGCGACGAAATAAACTCCATAGGTGTACTTCTGCATCTTTTAAAATAAGCTCTTATGTTAGAATAGAAACTAATTTATTGTGCAGCTGGAGTTATGTACAGCATGTTCATCATTTAAATAATCATTTACTTTGCAAGTCTTTTACAAAGATTTGCTTTAATAAAGGACCTCAATTTTCTATCTGAAAGGTTCATGACGTTTTTTGGTATTTTGTTGTAGAAGCGAATACATTTCCCCATAAAAGAGTGAGACACCTTACTTAAGCGAAAGCGTGGTAAAGCTTATTTATTCTTATTTCATCTATTACAATTACCTCTACTATTGTTATTTATTAAAGTTAAATAGTCATTCATATCTTGCATACATAATAATTTCTTTCTTTCTTTTGTAGAATAAAAATGGCGTCGATGCTTGAAGCGTCACCCCACAGTAAAATACCACACGATATTACACTGTAAAAGTAACTGAAGTAATAGAACTAATAAACTAATAACTTTAACCTCAGTCTCAGGAGTTTCTTTCTACATATAGTAACTCTTGTGTTTTGTTAACAGGAAAGCTAATTGTCCTTGGGCTACTAGCCCTCGCCCAGGGTCGGCCAAACGATGAAATCGGTGGAAGACGAGCGACGCCTCACGAGGACTGTCCCCCAGACAGACATTTCTTGCTTCCACACGAATATGATTGCACGAAGTTCTACTACTGCGAATATGGCATGAGATGGGATACGCCGAGGGACTGCGCTCTGGGTACTGAATTCTCTTTTGAAATACAAGTAAGTATTTTTAAATTACGTATATTATATTGCTCCATACATTCAACCGCCATACCGTTTTTTACACATCTGTAGTGTCAAGGCCTGAGTCAAGAAACTCGATACGAGAGAATGAAATTGATAATTAAGTCGAAATAACTTTTATGGCGTAGAAAGTATTATGTTTACGCTGACAAGTAGCTTTAAAGAAACAATGTTGATTATATACACCTTACAGAAACATTTTCTCAGGGTTGAATGATCCATATAAAACTGTAATAGTAATTTTCCTACTTTAAATATTCTCTTTTTTTACAGGTCTGTATTCACCCGATTTTAGCAAACTGTACTCTGCCCGGTGTACCACCTACACCAGGTCCAGTAGAAACAACAGCTGCACCGACAGAACCACCCACTGAACCCCCAACGGAACCGCCAACTACTACTACAACTACAACTGAGGCTCCAACGACTACTACAACTACGACTACTACTACAACTACAACGCTGGCTCCAACAACTACAACTACAACGCAGGCTCCGACAACTACAACTACAACGCAGGCTCCAACTACTACTACTACTACTACAACCCAAGCCCCAACTACTACTACGACTACTACAACGCAAGCACCAACTACAACAACTACTACAACTACAACTCCAGCTCCTACACCAAGTCCAGGAGGGGATCTGCCTAATGGATGCCCAGCAGATTTTGGCACACATAGGCTTTTGCCCCATGAGTCGGACTGTACTAAATTCTACTATTGCAATTTAGGGAAAACTCTGGAGAGACAGTGCCCCGCTGGCTTATACTTCAACCCGGAAATTTCGGTAAGTAATTTAATTCTTACACAATATAATTACTACATAATTCATATTATTGTTAAGTGAATACTATTATTCATAATACTAGCGCAATGGTACACAATGCTACCTCATTCAAAAGATGGATAGTATCCAGGTTCTATGGCATTCAGCGTGTTTTATTAATTTTCTCCTAAGTTCTCCAATAAAAATTAGCAAGTTGCTGCTAATTTCTCATTTATTTCTAAATCTTTCAGTACATTATTTGTTTAGGATTAAAATATTTTAACCTCTTACCCATTTATTATCTACCCTTATAAAATCTCTATCTAATCTCTATCTAAATCTCTATTCTTACAAAGTCTCTACCATTACAAAAATGACGCAAAATGAGTACTACCCTATAAGCTCCTTTCAGATTAGCGTATTTTCGGCACTCTTCAGGCTTGTTCTGGCGTACGAGCTCAGTCGTATACGCGCTTTTTGAAATGTCAATTGGGCATACAGAATACGGTTCTACGTGATTCCGAGAAAATAACGAAACGCGCCACGTTACGTACGCATTTGGTCATACGGGATAAGGCCCCTGTTCGCGTTCACGCTTACTTTGCGCGCGTTCTTTAGAACCAGTGTCTACCTCGCCGCAGCGCGGGGCGAGGGTCGTGCAGCAGCGCAGCAGTGCGTCTGCACTCGTACAAGACGCGCATGTAGTACAAGGCGCGTACAATAACGAGCTCAAGCTCACGGAAAATATGCAATTTTATGGTATCCCTTGACGTTTACACGTTAAAAGTTTTCTGTTTTCAATTTGCATTTTCTTCGATTGTCAGTCTACACACTAACGCATTTCTAAAATCTATGACCTATTTTGTTACTATTTACTTAGATTAAGAACTAATCGAAAATCTTGTCCTGATACGTACATTCGTGACTAAACGACTTAATAAAAAATTTAAATACAGCTGTAACAGCATTAATTTAAAGCATTCAAAAATATTTCTCTACATTCTCACAATGAGTTATTATTTTATTTATTTTTGTAATTATTAGTTCTACGTCTGTTAAAAATATGTTCGTTTCATTTCGTTCGGTAGCGATGCGCAATGCTTGCCGGACTAAATTAATGTTGAATTCAAATTGGAATAATAAAAACCTATATCAAGATATTGAAGGGTGATTAGATTATGAATCACTACAATCTTATCTAATCAAGTTAATTGAAATTTCGGCAATTTTTCAGTGTTATTAACGAGATGTAGGAAAGTTAAGGTTTTGTCTATAAATTCAGATTTATTGTGTTCAAAGTTTTACACCAATAGTATATTATAATGTATCGGAATTTAGTAAAATTATTACTTTCCAATCATCATCATCGTCCTCAAAAATTTTATGTTTAGACACTCAGCGAACTAGAGTCTTATCGCAAAATGAATGCATATCAGGAGGTTTCACTTCTACGAATCTAAGATGCACTTATAAAAAATATCACTCATCAATCAACACCTGCATTGCATGTTGCACATTTTAATCATGTTTTCTGATAACAATTGTAACATCGGCTATTTTATAATGTACGAAAATTGTTGTACTGACAAAGGCATTGGTGATTCAAGGGATTTCTTGATATACGAGTAAGTGATCGATATTAATGAAATGTTTCATATTTGAAAGTCTAAAATTGTAAATTCAATTTGAAAATTGATTGTGAGGAAATATTTCAAAACCTAATCCAAAATCAGGTGAACGTATTTTTGTCCCCAAAATTGCATTTTGTCACATCAATTCATTTATATCCAATACATTATTATTATTAATTCATCACGGCAGGTCCCTTACATATTGCTCTCTATACAGACCTGACTTGCTTCTTCTACATTCACCAATCTCTTCATACAATTTCAGAGACTTCTGACATCTCATCAATTATCATTAAGTATCTGGTCTATTTGGTTAAGATAAGCGAGTCTTCGTCTCCTTTCGCATTTCATACTTGCTTTGTCATCTGATATTCCTTCTACATGTCCGAACCATCGGAAAATGTCCTTACTCATTTTAATACCATTGCACCGTTCACACAAAGCATTTTACTTACATTGATGTTACGACCGCGGTAGGATAGTCACATTTTTATGTCACGAATCTAAATTGTCAATATATGAATGAGTGGATTTTATTAAAGATTCGGATTAAGGGATTAAAATCATGGTCAGACATAGCGTATCAGTTTTCGGAAGTTATGCGCGAGCCTAAGTTATCTTGCGTTATCAATGCGCATAATTCCATATAGGAATACAAAAGAATGCAATGTCAAACTCCCAAAAATTTATTGACTGAGTATAAATTATCAAAATTAACAGTAACATCAAGGAAACGAGGATTAGACGAGGTTTTAGATAATTTATAGTGCGATAAATAGGAGTCACTAAATAAATATTTGTGATCTAACGACGCGCGTGAATAAATGTTATTATAGTCATTGGCTTCCTCTGTAAAGTAAACATTTTATTTAATAAAATACCTCACGCAATTCTTTTGATAGCCATTGAGGTGAGCAAGAACATACAAAGGAACTGGTCTGGGGTTACTGTTCCATCTAGTTGTCGCATATTATTGAGTAATGTAAAAGGTGGTTAGAATAGAACGTACAAGAAAGCAGTTAAATTTAATTGGAAGTTGTAAACAGCTAAGCAAACTGTGCAAGGTCGGACGTTTTAGAGAAGATTCAAATAATTTCAAAAATCACAAGCCCGTTTGAAACCCGTCACACTGATTGACAGACCTGTCAAACAAAGATTCAAGTGGATGGACATATTAAACTAAATTAAATCGGCAAACAGCTCTCATAAATTTACAAAAAATACGGCATTTGTCCACAACTAATATATATTATTTCATGTGGATAAACTTAGGGATTAAAAGTATAATCGGATAAATGAAGTGATAGATTTATTGATTGATTCGTTATGAATAAAAACTTCTGATAGCCGGATACGATAAGCTGATTTATCCAGGCACAAAACAAACAAGAAAGTTGCATTTTTCAAAAAAATATAAAAAACATCAATCAGGCCTGAACGTATTAATTATGTGAGTTTCATTCCTGAAACCTCACTGTCTTTTGTCAAGTCATTATAAATATCATAATATACGATTGCACAAATACTCTTGATTTAAGCCTATGATGTTAATTCAAAATTCATATGGATTTTTCTTCAGGTCGTTGAATATATTGGGTCCATCTCGATACGACTTTACACCTTCTTAGGGAGGCGCACTCCGTTTCTTTTTATATTTTTAACGAAATCAGTGGCATTTCAGACTGTAGTCTGAACCCTTCTCACTCAGAGAAGATACGTGCTAATAGTGGAAAGATAAGTAAATATTGATGATGACTGCATAAATGTAACTCATGAAATGGAACCACGATTGCGTTCACATTTTTCTAGATTAACAGAAATATTTATGAGCGCATTAAGCGTTCGGAAAGGAATCGGAGCAGTCACAAAATATTTCGATGATACAATTATTGAACCCTACAAATTCTGTCTCTTATCTACAAATTTAATCGAAGAATTTTATTAATCAGATTTACTCTTAATCTAAATTTAATCCTTTAATCCGGATTTAAAAACAAAACGTAATTTCGCAGAATATGATTATTGATGGAACGTATCAATTATTGCTGCTTGTTTACGAAATTATTTTTTCTTACCTATATCATCGTGCTCTTATAACAATTTGTTTTCATTCCATACCTACCTAACCCTCTTATCGTTCCACTGTTGGATAAGTTTATTCTCTTAGACCCTTTTCTTTTCTCCACCTTTTAAGGTCGTAATCATATCAATTCCATTCCATATTAAGTACTAATCGTATTGAACTTGGCAATTAAATTGAATACATTAATTATTATACAAAATGGACTGGTGTGTTAGGTCAATGATCTTTACGTACATCTCTGGTTCATAAAGCTTGGTCCATTTCGTATTATTATTTTTGTACCATACTCGCTGGCAAAGATTACAGATAAGCAGGAAATAATATAGTGAAATACATAAATATACCGACATAAACATATGTATGACATTATGTATACATAAATATACCACATAAATGAAACTGTATGTTGTAGACAACTTACCAGTTACTAAACCACATCTAATGTTGGAAATATTATTAGCTTAATGGTCACAACATGAAGTCCGTTTATAAGAACCGACGTTTTTAACTAGCATACCATTTTTTTAGCACTAACTCCGTACAACTCTTTGAAGTAATTGCAACCTAAACTATAACAGATTTAAAGCCGAATGTCACTTTTTCCTCTAAACAAACTGGAATAAAACCTTTCCCTAGCTGACAATAGACTATTCGCAGACCTTCGTTTGCATACACAACACTGGATTCGTCCAAAACCAGTACTATTGCCCATCTTCGTCTCGCCATCGTAAGTATTAGCAGTTACCCCTGCTAATAATCAAAGTAATGTTGCTAACCGATTTTCCTTACAAGGTTTGGACCTTAGTTAAATTATCTTCAAGGAACCGCCACCTGACAGTCCACTCGCTTACGTTATCTCTACGGGTCTCCCGAAATTGATTTGTAATGTCGATTGCCGTGCGATGGGAATTTTTGAGCATGGTCGTACCAATAAATCGATCCTCTCGATGCGTATTACATCTCGATCTGCCGATTCCTGGTCTTTTTATGTTCTGATCATTTTCTCGGAGACATTGAGCGGCTCGCCGCACTGCAGAGCGTAACACGCCTATTGCTCACTGTACTTTTCTGATTTCTGTCTTCATCTAGCATAGTAACGATGCGTAGGTATACATTCTTTTGGTGTTAGTGATATAGTAATAATTCATTAAATAGTGATGAAAGACAACACAACTGCCTTTTATCTATTTCATTTTACAAATTAATAACAAAAATAAAAATGTAGAAAAACCGTGAATTGAAATTGTTTCAAAACTCGAGGTTCTTAATATTTTTACTTTTTTAAATTATGTACGTTTGAAATCATTCTACGTATATCTTATGTTCTAAATACTCTATGTATAGGTTAACTTAATCCGTCTATGATCATATTTTTCGACGGAAATTGCAAAGCAATAGTATAAATTGTTATCGACGATCATAAAATAAATAGCTTGTAGAATATAACGATTTACTATCTAGGCCACTATTTATTACTTCATTCTTTTCTGGAGACGATTACAGAGTTATATTTGGTTATTCGCGAGAATATAGTAGGTTAAAAGAAATGTTATTGTTATTTACTTTCTAAAACAGAGTAAATACTCTTTCGGTTTTCATAATATTACGTAGAAAAGAAAAAACAGTGAAACAATATTCCTTAAATTATTCATTCGTTCTTTGTATTTTACGTGTCAGAATCATCCAGAGATAGGAGTTCTGTTTGAAGGCAGACCTGTTTTTGTTTACAGTATCTATTAATATATAAGATATTGTAATAATTTCGACTCTCATAAGATATATTACTTTGCTAATTTGTTGTAATTGAAAGGAAATATTTTTATTTTTAAAAGGTTTGCGATTGGCCGTGGAATGTTAACTGCGAAAGTAATGGTGGCGGAGGCGGCGGAGATGATGGAGGCGGCGGTGGTGGCGGTGGTGGTGGCGGTGGCGGCGGAGGAGGCTGGCTACCAAACGGCTGCCCCGCTGACTTTACCGAGGAAATGCTGCTACCGCACCCTGA
>DWTO01002131.1:0-14574 GCA_018244755.1 Jemadia pseudognetus
AGTGCATAATCATTGCGTAAGATATTATCACATTGTTGTTATTCGCCCGCGGTGGGGTTCGCTCTTTGATGTATTCGCTTGAAGATATCCTATGAGGCTTGGGTAATGTTTGCTCTTTGTACAACGAATAGTTCGTATGCTGGTGACAGATATTGTATGTATTGTTAAAAAGTTCGTTTAGGATAGTTATTGTTGGCGAAGTTGGCTGAACGCAAAAGGAAAGGAAAAGAAATATAAGATATAGATAGGGGCTCAGCAAATGAGTGTTCGTAACTGACCGATCCTTAGTTATTGCCAACAACCATACCATAACCTATCTATAAATGGGTATTGGGTATCCAATAGGGATTCGATGTTTAATTTTGTGGTAGGTTTTCGGTATTAGAATCACCCCTATTTCACGATGGGACGTAAACAATACTGGTGAAATATAGGAGAGTACCTACTGCTCTTTTCTGTCTACCTTTTCGCGGAGATACAGGCGTGGTATTACGTTTTACATACTCGTAACTCTAAGTCTCTATTTATTTCAATGTAAACACCGGCGGAAGCGGCTAGCTGAGGACTATTCACGTTATAACATTATTGAAGTGTAATTGTACAATTTGTCGTTGGATCGCACGCGTAGAATAAGCACTTCACTGTCGTCGACAGCGTGCTTATTTGATATTATTGGATATTGATTGTGCCCAGATCGATATTACGCCCACGTACCGTCAATATTTATTTAAGATAGCGACACACGAGCGGTGCCGAGGAAGTGTTACTTAGAAATAGATTTGTATTGATAACACGTCTTTACATTTGATTACTCGTTACGTAAATATGTAAGATATTCATGCGTTCAACGAAATGGTACGTTTAGTTTTATTTCTCACAAATGACATTTGATATTACTAGGATAATATGAGGAAGTACCTACCTACTGCTTTTACCTGTATTTTATCCGCTCAGCGCCAAAATTTATATTAATATACGTCATGTTATCCATACTTCATGGGGCAAGATACACACGTCCCAGGAGAAAATATTTTTGACTGATTAGTCAGGATGTAATTTCTACGAGTATGTCTCGTAGGTCATGGAGTGATTATAGCTTTGCGTGGTGCTTACCTGTTTGTTATTCTATCTTTTCGTTACATAAGAAAGACGAAAGTTGAATCGAAACATGATTTAATTTGTACAAATCTATTTTAAATATTTGTAGGCATCCACGATTAAAACTATAAATTGCTTATTGATCACAGTATAAGCATTTATATGCCAGAATTCATTTATTGCTTGCAACGATCGGCGCAATTGGAAACATATAGGGAGCTTCGCAAAAATAAATACCACACGACTGCCCGTGTGCTTCGTAGATTTGTAATTTAAACCCTCAATTGTGGAGTTCATTTGAAATTGTAAAATTCTAGAACGTCCATTCATCACACGTCGCAGCTATCGTTTTCATTGCGATGGGAGAAGGTGACGGCCTTGTAAAATGAAATAGTGGTCAGTTGGACGGTCCTCTTTTTGGTGGAATATAAAGTTGGCAATTGTTCCCAGTTCAGACCGCGAGCGACGTCAGCGGCGGCTGGAGCTATCGCTTGTGTCTATCGCTAGCATTTGTCGACGCTTATGAAAAAAGTGATCTTAAATTGAAATTATTGTGGATCGTACCATACCCCACTGGTATAATCCACATGGAAAATAACATTTTACAGAATACCGTTGGTCTCATTTTGAACTTAAAGTCCGTAAAATTGCAAAATAATTAAACTGAGGATGTAACGATCCTAATTTGTTAAGTCGGCTAAAATTATCACCTCGATCAAGTTTAGTAATTGGTTTGCACGAGGTTGCCGTTCACGTTGCAAGCGATAATTATGGCTCGTTAATTGTTTTAGTACATCACATTTGTCACTGAGTTTTGTACAGGGTATAATGTTCTGGAGAAACTGTACCGGTTCGTATGCATCAACTTGGATATGTTACATTTTAAAACAATTCGTTGTGAACGTTTATAATCATTACGATATAAATGACTAAGGTGTAGCATTACATAGCGTATTCATTCATTTAGATTAATTTTAAAACTGAGGATGAATAATCAAAATGTCTAAATATGCAAACTTCTCTTATGACTATTCAGTTTGGAGTTGAATAGTAATTCGGACTAGGCAAAATCTCCAGAATTCAAACCGACATCCTTCGAACGTAACGATTACAATTTATTCTACTGTAGTGGGCCAAAACCATGATGGGCAATAAATGGCTAGCATGCGCCACAATGGTTAGAAAGATAAAAGAAAAATAAATCCGAAATTTCAGGACGTGATCCATTGTTACTGGCTCTTCACTAGATAACAATTTGCACTTCGAGTGTGTCACCTATTGTATTTTAACATTATAAATAAACATAACAATGGCGTTACCAGATGTGAGAAGCGGCGGGCACGCGCTGCGCCCATTGAGAGTCAAAGAACGTTGGACATTTGAACAGTCGGCTTTTATGATGAAAGTTTCGTTAAGAATTGTACCTGTCGTTGTACAGTCGTTTATTTAACGTATAATTTTTTTTTAATATGGATAAACCATAATAAGACTGATATGTACTTCAGTTAAAAGATTAAACAAGTTAACACGCTGCAGATATATAAGGCAGTCATTGGCTCGATATTAAAATCGTTTCAAAATTATTCTGGTGTTGAATTATTTTGATTGATCACTTAGATTTGTGTTTCGAAGTCTAATGAAATCTTTTGAAGTTTAAAATGTTGTTATAATCAATCTATTTTACTGTTTCAGTACTGCTGTAGTTTTGAATACATACCAGGTTACCTGAAGGTTTGAATACATACCATTACACCATCGCTGTTAAATATATATTTTTCATAATTCTCGGGCTGGATTAAAAAAAAATCAAAGTTTAAAGTTAATTTTTTATAGGGTTTCCTTCGAAATTAATCGTATAAATTTATTTACTAAAATTTAACACAATCTTTCTTCCGATTCCTTATTAGTAAATCAAAGTCATTCGCCGTGAAATATTTTTCTAATCTTATAGAAACTCTCTATTGAAATATAAACTTTATTCAAAGAGCATGTTAATAAAAAAACAATAGAATGCCCGAACTCAATAATAACGCATACGAGTGCTGACCACAAAAATAAAGTTGCTTCTTCATTAAGCCCGACCAATCATCGCAGGCTTTCCTGGCTTGTTGTTATTAATTTATAGAAAGTCATCGCGGCTCCATTAGGCGAGATAACCATATTGATCTCCGAACCGATATTTAGAATTGGAGACGACTGCTCGCTTTGTGTGTGATTGCCTAATGATCACGTGCTCCTTGTTAGCGGTCATCAGACGCCATTATAACGATTGATTTTCTGTAACGGCCGCCGTCCCTTGTTAGATTTATAGCTTTCACAGCTTCTTATAGTGCAATTATGACCACAATTGACTGTACCCGCTGCCCTGGGCTTACATATATAGTTAATAGCGTATAAAGAAACGGCGGCGGCGTTTCGTAAAGACACATCTCGCATCTATATAAATTTATATCACGTCGATGATATATGCAAGCCATAAACACGAAGGCGATAGAAGAGCCTACAAAATCGGAAGTCACTCATTAATGTCACTCGGAATCCTTACTCGAATTTTGTTTAATTTTATCTCCCGGATCTTTATTATCAGAATAAAGATCTCACGTATTGATTCTTTTACACCTCATTAATGTCGTAAAAGATACATTTACAATAGAAATGCAAATTTGGTCGATCTTTGAACGAGCATTCAGATTCTAGGCGTTTCACCTTATCCAATTAACAACGAGTATAAAGTGATATTTTATCGAGGTTTTGGTGGGTTTCTCCAGAATAAATTGTGAGCGAGCTTTAGACCGCCCGTTTTGTGTTAGTGGTGGACGCGTCGTATATTTAGACGTACATAGTTACATCAGGGTCACTTTTCACTCATCAACGGGAACGTTTTAATTAAGCCTTAACAGTTCGACCGTATAAAATGAACCACCGCTGCCTTAAGCTTCGTAGTGTAATAAAGATTGTTTTAAATATACTTGATACCGTTTCAAAACGCGCTACGTAAGTAGATCCCGGACAGCGTGAGATGCGTAACTAGTAAGAGGAGCGCATAGCTTATCGTGAAATTGAAATCAATATTCAAACGTGTTACATAGCTTTGGTAATGAATTCGAAGTGCATTTATTATAAGGGATAACATTTTGCATGTCGATAAGTGATTGCTTATAAGTTCGAATAAAACTTAACGAGACTATTAACAAATCAATGACGAGGTTCCAATTAAGTAGCTGGTGGTTATTATGCTCGGCAGTTTGCAGTTCTCGCTGCTGAGATGATTATCACAAAATGAAATCTTGAACACGGCGAACCTCCGTTACGCGCGGGTACTTGTATGTAAACATTATTTCGACCAGCTTACATATGCCTACGTCGCGATCTTGATTCAGGCTAGCAACTGGTATTTGCGCTGGATAAACCACTTTTCTTAAAGATCATTTCGAAAAATTCGCCCGCTTAAAAAGGTTTACATTTTAGTATAAAATAGCATAATGAGCTTTAATATGTAATATGGATCTGTGATAAATGATAACAATAGCCTCAACCCCTATACCGTGAGACGTTAAAATATAATTGGTGAAAAGTGGACATATTTCTCCCCTCTGCCTGCCCTTTCATCGATATACAATCGTGATGGGTTTGACACACGCAGTTTTAATTCCCATTAACGAACATGAAGTCTTATAGGAATTATAAAAACAAAATTATAGATCCGAGTTGTATTTTACGCTAGTTCGTTCTAATGGAACAATGCGTAATTACATATTTCATGTTAGTTCAAAATGGGCTAAATTATTGTAATCGTAAATTTCTTTTCTATTTATCCGTTATATTTGTACTACATAAAATCTTATTGCCTCCACTTCATGTTCACGGTCGGATCTGAGTGTAAATGTTAATAGCCACGATTCTCGCTTGTTTTTGAATTTAAGACTGAATATCCATTAAAATCATTATCATTGGTCTGTCGTTATTAAGATGGCAAAAAGATAATTCACTTTAACGTTTTTCTTTCCTTTATTAAAAAAGTAATAAAAACGTGCGTAATTATAAGTCGAAATATGTTTAATCATTTGACAAAACTATAAACGTAACTTAATTTTTTATTTTGTGATTTTGGGTCATTCAAATACGGGGTCTTCGATTACTCCCCGGGCGGCGCGTACTTCCAACAACACATGTAATATTACAGATTTGAATGTCGAACCCGTTCACTTACAATGTGGTAGCGGCCTGTTGATTCGTTTGCTCAAAGCATAAAAAATACCACAGTCTTTTAACTACGTTAGCCACTGGTATCAGGTATTTTGAAATTTGTGTTTATTTTTACTTCACTCCAGTTTATCCACTAGTTGAAAACCTTAAAACATAATTAACAAATAAATACCGATTTGTATACTGCTCTATTGATACGAATTAATTTAAACTAGGGTCATAGCATTTTACAACACATAATGAGGTGGAGTCAACGAGAGCCAAACGAGATATTATTCTGCACGAATAAACTTATGAAAACCTTTATAACCATATAATCATAATTAACTTACGAATAGTCTATATGTAACATTTATCATGTTGAAATCAGCATTCACAAAATTTTGCCTTTTAAGTTATACTACGATTATAGCAAGACTACTTATATTGATTTATGAAAATCTATCCTTATATATGCTCATAAATCACACGAAGACAAGCATAGAAATCTGTTATATTACTCTACGTGGTTTTGCTTCACTTCGTTTTTAGGTTTTTGGTTTAATAGTCTCTGCTAGGGCTTATGGTCTGATTGATATTATAAAGTTTGGAGGGCAAGGGCCTCACATATTCAGCAAACATGCCTTCTACTCTACCTCTATAGCTGAAGCTCATATTATTAACATGGGTGTGTTCAATTACACTTACACGTAAAAAAAAACGTAAGTTCACGCCTGTAATCCCCGAAGAGGTAGGCAGAGGAATGCAGAACACTCCCATGTGTCACACATGCTTAACAATAACTGTTTTTGTTACTCATGAAGGTCCTACATAACTATATGGTATGGAAATATTTAAACTGCATTAAAGAATCATCACAGAATCATATTAAACGTGCTACTTAAATGCGTTCTTTTACCCTCTATAATTTTATTGGTTGTGTGTTACCGAACCCCACCAGTGGCAGACGGCAGGCCGTCTTATACAAGTAGGTACTCGTATATGTAGTAGTTAATTGAATTAGTTTAATAGCAGACTAATAGCCAATATCAAAAGTCAGCCGCCACTAAACGGTGGCTTTGCTTTGAAATGACCCGGTAGGCTTCGACGCACTTTATCATTTAAATGTATAATTAAATGTTCAAAAAGAAAACCAAATGTTTCACCATTGGCACCATAAACGTGGCGTCAAGATTGAAAGTTGTTAATTTATGAGAGATAACAATGCATCCATTGGGTATATTTTCTATAACTTCTTTGTATAATTTCTTATGAAACGACGAAATCCCTAGACATTATTTTGCAACGCAGTTTTCTCGAGATAGAATAATGTAGGTATCATTATATGCGTTTTCCAGTAAAAAAATCGACCACACGGTATTGTAGTTCAAATATTGTAAAATTGATAATTATTTCTGATCATAAAGTTGATTATGCATGGTATTTAGTATGTTTTTGTAGTGTTTCTGGAGTGTGGGGCGGCACATCAAAGAAATACACCTGTACCCCCCGGTCACTAAACAAATAAAACAGACAAACCGTTCGTTTAATATTAACATAAATATTGGTAACGCCATTTTAACTCATAATTAAAAGATGGGGTGACCATGATTGTCGACTGCATATGCGTCGGTTTAATGGATTTCTGAATTTGAAAACCTATATACATACATAATATATTTCATAGATTTAATGTGTTTGAAGAAAAATACGATAAACGAATGATAAGAAATGTTAGACTGAAATTTATTACGTATTGCCAAAAAATCAATTAATTTTACAATTTTGATGTCGAAATTTCTACAGAATATTAATACACATTCTTGTTGTACGTACGCATGTATAACTAATCACATTACAATTTTTCTATAATAAATTATTCCGTTCTTCCGGGAAGATGGTTCCTCTACTAATATCGAAAAGTTGCGTCAATTTTGACGATGTGCAACGTTAAACGATTTCACAGACAATGGTCAAGATTCGCCCACAAATTAATCAGTCCGCCTCTTTTTCTAACCTATCAGAATTAATCGATTTATTTGCTCAAGCCCTTTTGTGTTTAACCGCTGATTAAGATTTTATTCATAAGGATTTACAAAAAACGTTGAACTCTACAAAAATTTTTGGCATTTACCGTTGTTTCGTTGCGTTTTTGGCAATATTTTATCCGCCATTGATTCCTTTTAAGTTATAAATTCATCTCTCATAAATTGATATCGAAATGCTCAACTAAAAAAATTTCGAAGCGTTTGATTGATTGCTTTTCTAAATATATTATATTAATGTTATCTGGACTTATATAAATTAGGTACTAGTGCTAATTGAGAATTGTGATAAATTGTAATCACTAAGCTTACCCACTTGAAAATGCACTTGCAAATAATTATTTAAGGTATCAGTACCATGAAAGCTTTGATTTCCTGGATAATAAAAAAAATATAAATATCCAAGAACAAGTAATTTAAAATTTAGCCGTTACCGTCATACGGCGATTATTTCGATTTTGTGGTATAAACGACTACTTTATAGGACAAACCACGGCATTTTATAACACAGCTGTTCCTGACCACAGAGACAAAAAATGTGCAGATAGGATCAGGTCGAATTACATTCGGCCACGGGTTTCGGCGTGGCGGCGTTCTAAAAAAATTATCAAAAAAAACTAATATGCTCCTGCCGCAATATAAACAAGCGTGCACCCATGTACAGTTCTTTGCTGACATATTGGCAAGCATAGTAGCGTACAACTGTTGCTATAACAAGTAAGGAACCGATCCATCAATATACATATTTATTTACCTGTATATTGGTCATTATTACCCCAATTATAAATGATAACTTTATAGAAATTTTATAACAAGCATTTCAGTCCAGACGTAACTGATGTTCCTTCGACTATTGTAGGTAGGTACTATTGCTGTAGTTTCACGATTTTGATCAATGTTCGTCGTAAAATAAGTATTACATTACTATATAATGTCCGATTTAGTTACAATAATCAATTTAAACGGTTAGCCATGTCTATTCTTTAATTCACGGTAATATATAGGAAGAATAACGTATATATACAAAACTACATAGGCATATTGTGAAGAAATACGAATCTAATTTCGTCACCGCATTCGACCCGCGGACAATACGCGTTTCTCCTCGGCTTTTAAACTTCAATAGGATGGTATTTAGATGATATTTTTTCAGCTAGATAGCAAGGCACTGTTCTCTTATTTGGCTTTTGTCAAGTTGTGGGCACGACAATACCACAAACATACCCTGCCGAGCGGCCGAAGTAATTTTTTGCCCAAATTTCGTATTTTATTTCGTTTATTGACGACCAGTACGTAGAAAAAGTCCTCCATACATTTCAGTGTAAGAAAAAACTTTATACAAGATGCAGTTTGATATATCGTCTCGTGGTCAGTTATCTATTCGTTGAGGTACCTTTGTGGTAAAGATTTTTGTCACTGGTCTCCTGATACCAATATGCTGGTACGAATTTGTACATATAAAAACTTTTTAATACCAAAGAACATATCAAAATGCATATGTCGTATAGGTCTTCTGTTATAAGAACAAATTATAGTCAGCAATATCCGTAGTATTGCTATATCGACATGAATCTATTTTCATGCTAACGAAACCAGTGTTATAATTTGTGAACAAAGAACGAACGGTTTTATTATTAAGTATTCACAAAGTGATTCAAGTTGCACCGATATTATTAAAAGGTTGTGAACTTTGGTGAATGTTCAATGGCATTTTAAATAGTCCATTTTCGTACTACTGTTCCTTAATCTGAAAATAGGGATAATTTTATTCAGTGAGGCTTTCATAGTGCCTTTTTAATCTTACGCTGATTGCAGGGGCGTGCACAAAACGTTCCGGAACACGTGCAAGTTCGCACAATGCCAGTTTGCATTTCCGTTCGCCGTGCACTTCCTTTACTTCGATTTTACTTTTTATCAAGAACGCTTTAAGCGCGTTGTGGTCGCCTTTGTGAGAACTCATTGTGTGCGCGACATTCAGCCACATAACGCATCGTAGGTTTCGATTTCGTTAATGATATCGGTACATTTTTATCGAGGCTGAAATCGAAAGGGCAGGAAATATACCAACGAAACTGCGTAGAATACACACGTTATAAGTAAATCGAGGATGTTTTATAATACTCCAGAATTCCGTTGGCACACCTGAAGTTAATGTATTGCATCGTAAACGTGTTTAGATTAAATTTAACACCCCCTATCTACTTGACCACCATCTCACGTCAAGATAAGAGTCGACCGAGCCACTGGGAGAGTGTACAAGTCCGAAATTTATTTGCAATCCCATCTACATCTCGGGATTTAAAACAAAAAGTCAAACGACATTATCCCACACAAGAAACAATGCAGGGCAAAAAATAGAAGTAAGTAGATCAGTAAGTAGACACAAAAGGTTGTTTGGGCACGGGATGACAAATAGTTTTTGTTGCAAATGTTAATGCTCAATGCTTGTTTGATAAAATGTTTGTTAGTTGCTTATACATAAGGATGATATTCCCCTATTAATGTGGACCTCGAAACTGATATGTTAAGTTTTTATAGTGGTCAGAACCTGATTATTTTTATCTCGGAGGTATCTCTAATGGCGTCAAAACTCATGTCCAGCACACTGCGTGACACAGGAAGGTGCGTTTGCAGGCGGTCGCTGCCACACAGCGTGACAACTCACTTTTCCTTAAATAAAGCAATAAGGGTTGATATTAATGTGACAAATTGTCATTCCGCACACTAAGTCTCGAACGCGGGAGGTCCCGCTAATTCCGAGTATTCAGTGCCTATAAATATTAACCAAGCTTCATAAATTTTAATCCTATTATCCGCAACATAATAATTATTCGTTACTTAAGAAATAAATTATCCAAGTATCGGAATAAATTTTAATGGCCGATATCTCGTTGATGTCCTTTCTTGTGAAACTTTAATTAATATGTAATAAATTTTAAAGTGATTGTAAATATAACACGTTGCTGGTGACTGTCAATTAGACGTTTGGTATTTTTGATATAATAAATATATTTGTTATTTTCGATTACCTTTAATAAACAAGTCGTTTAAGAACACAGTAATCGCAATAAAATTAATATTATCACATAAAATCAATTGCAGATAAAACAATGTTGTAGTATATAGGTATTTGGAGCAAAAACTGAGAGTCCGAATTTTACTGTAAAAGTGTTAATAAAATTTCGTAATCATTTGAGTGATGGAAATAAATGTCTATTGATATTTCAGTTTATTGTCATAAATGAACATCTAAAAAATCATTTTTTGAAAGGACATTTATGTACCTATTAAGTATAGAAGACTGATTCGTTGCTCAAAACAATGATCTGTTGTACACAAAATTGTTAATTCCATTATCAGCAGTTCAAAAATGCGTAGATATTTCTTCAAACACGTTTAAGATAGTACAGAAGGGCTGGGCTGGGTATGTTAATATGTACGAGTACATTTGAACCTCATTTACATGTGCACTAACTTTTTAATCTCAGTAGGCGTTTGCAACACCGCGTTCTCAGTATCTTTTTTGCTTCGAAATTAAACTTAACAACAAATAAAAATGGGAATATTCCCATGCAAAGAAAATGTCCCGCTATTTAATACTGCATTTGATAGTCCGATGCAAAGATTGCATACGATACCGCGAGTGTGACCGGTTCGTTAGCAACTCCGTGATAAATATCTGCCCATAGATCTTTTAGTTTGGCGGTCACAGATTATAAGTATGTCTATTAATATGAATGCAATTTCACAGTATACTTTTTATCTGTTCGTATTATTAACTTTTCGATATTCTTTATTCTTAACAAGGTAGGTAACATCTTATAGAGGACTAACGAATTCATATTGTCTTTTTATAACTTAAATCCTACATTGAATAATAACTAAAGAGTTTTTGAATTGGACTGAATAATAAGGAAATAAAATTGATATACCTATGTTATTAAAGTCTGCCATACAGGACATGACAATGAACCAACACTAGTATGATATTTATAATAAAATCAAGTTTTTAAACAATGAATATACATAAAAATTAAACAACATTTTACACAATATACGACGAAGTAAAACTTAGCGATGATACTCTTAGCCAGGGGGAGATTAACTATTAAATAAATATATAAAAATTATTTAAATAGCCTAGTACTTTGGTGAAGGCTTAGGGTATAGGTCCAGTCCCCGTTAGCTATTGCAAAGGCCTTAATGGCCTGTAATGACAGATTCATATAGAAACTCGGTAAGTATTCCCCCGAGGATGGTATCTATTTACGCCGCTTACGGCGCATTGCCACCGTACTGACAGAGCATTAGGCTGATTACAACCTGGAGAACGTAGTATTATGGACGTCTGCAAAAAGATAGTGTAATGTTTATTTTTAAAAATAAATATGTTATTCGAACGTTTAACATCAACAGGAAAAAAAATTCATGTAGTTTTGTTATTCTTACCGTATAACAAGAAGCAAAACTACGACAAATTATTTTTAAACCATTTATTCGGCTTTTCACTACTTGCAAGTCATATGTAACATGGGATATAACAATCGTTAGAAAAAATAATATTTGTATAATTTTAAGATGCAATTATATGAACTTTTCCTCAAAAACGCCATAGTTAAACAATGTTAGTCGCAATTGCTAGGGAAACGCCACCGTAATACTAAGTTTAAAGATCAAAGGGGGCGCAATCGTCGCTTTGTGAATGTTTAATGCCTGTAATCAGCCCTTGATTGGCTTGAATTAATCGCAGCGTATGCGTGACTGCTTCCATCCGAGTCACTCCTCATGATGTTGCGTTTATGAGATATATTCTTCCAGAGTACACAGTAAATTAAAAATAATGGCATAATTAAAACTTACATCTCTCTTTGCGGCTTTAAAAATATCAATTTCGCTCCCATAATGCCTTTTCAATTGCCCGTATTAGTTATAAGTATTTTGCATATTAATGAGTAAATATAACGCGGCTTCTTGTTTCTCTTGCTCGGATTGCGCGTTGTTTAATGTGGGATCGTTGAACTTTCGAGGACCAATGAAAAGCCTATTTATTATTGAAATATTTAACATGAATAATTATACTTGCATAAATTAGTTGTATTCCTACTGAGAAAATTGCGAGTGAGGTACTTAAGTGCAGTTTTATAGTAGGTACTTGTCTAATCGTAAATCTGTCATAAAATAAACATTCATCAAATTTTTGGTCGACAAGAATCGTATTTATTAAAATTAGTTAACACCATTTAACAGGCGCAGTCGGGTCGTTTTCTGTAACGTGCAGTAATAAATCCATTAGAATGATGGCGGTAGGCAGAAGATTCAATTCGTCACCGCTATTACTGTGATCTTGGCTGCTAGCGGCGGACCACCGGAAAGATCTTCCATCTACAGATTCAATTATACACACAATAATATATGCTCATTTTCAACATTTCCCCGCATTGAGATGGTAATATCATTACCGAAGTTTTAAAGAAAGTTACCTTCATAAAAATTAACAATAATAATAATGATGTTATATTATAATGTGTGTAATAAATTGATTTTATTTCAATATTATAAACTGACTGCCCGAGTTCTTTAAAACAAGTTATTTTTTTTATAACAAATTTGTTTCGTTTATTATTCTACGTTATAATATATTCGAAGCGTTAACGCGGCGTGCTTGTTCATTGCGTGTACTGTTATATGTAGCCAATAATATTATCGTAATATGTTTATTATGGTAGGTACGTGTTGTTAGCTACGCCCACAACGTCTTCTGTGTTTATGAGTGAGGCCATATTTTTTCTATATCTGTTGACGTATATCCAATAACCAGTACTTAACATCCGATGCCACGTTAATTTGAAAAACGATGTTGAAATAACATAACGTGGTTAATTTCTGAAAATAAATCCAATGCCTTATTGATTTTACGATATTCACTCGCAAGCTTGCGTCTAAATATTGTTGATATTAAATAATTTAATATCGATATATCAAATTTTTTAGATTCATTAAGAAACGAATCTCCACGAATCACTGTACATTGTACCCGATTTGGATAGTCCAATTCGATATGCAACTACTGGCCATCAAGCGTCTCAGCTGACTCCACAGTTCATTATCTATGGTTGGCTCCTAGCGGACACTATTACCTTAACGACAATTATTATTACAAGCGCATTATCAACGGTTACGCTGCATTCGATAATTAAGACATTAGAGCTACCTTCCAGTATCGCATCCTTTTATTTTATTTTCACTGCACTTCGTATCTCGTACGTAACCAACTTAAAAAATGCGAAATTGCACCTGCCTCTACACTTTCTTTTTTCTTTTTAAGAATTACGATTATTACACCGTCCGCGTTTTTCTTTAAAATGTAGTAGATACTTTAATAGAGTAAATGACAATAGCCGCTGTTAGACAGCACTCTGTATTTACAATTGTGTTATTTTCCAATACATGCATTTTTATTACTTATTATTATGCATTGCATTTTATTAGTTATTACTGACTGGCTCGATGGTCGTATTGATTGCATGCGCGAGTGCTGATCGGGAGGTCTTGGGTTCAATTCTGACACTATCAGATTTTTCTAATTCAGATTTTCTAGTAGTGGTTCGGAGTCTGGAAATGTGCTCGGTGTATGGCAATAGGCTCATCACCTATTCCATATTGGGACGTAAACGTAACCGGTGAAACGTGATAGTGTAGGTACTACATTCCTCTGCCTGCCTTTTCTGGGATTACGGGCATGATGTAATGTATTATTATGCATATTTCGTATGAGCTTTCGACATATAAGTTCCATTAAATTTTTCAGTATATTTTCCATGTTCAACAATATGATATAACTCCATATACATATAGATGTAGAGGAACAAAAGATCACATCAAAAGGAACAAAAATATATTGTCTGAATCACAAGTGGACGTCATTGAAGGAGTTATTATAATTTGGAAGGATGTGAATTGAATTCTGTTACAAGAACAACGCAACCAAGTGTTTACTAGTAAATCTTACAGCTGTCAAAGGGGAATTAGTTTCATTTTTTATTTATTTTTTTGGTTAAATTAATACCTTGTTTTTAAAAGTTTATTAAAGAATTACCATTAATCGATATCGATGGTGCGAACTAAATAGCGGTGTTTGATTGCGTGCGAGGATCTCATAAACATGGCGTGGCGGGCATTGGGCGATGGTGAGCACGAATCGACACCGGAACTACGCGGCTACGCACTCTCTACAACCCCTAATCAC
>DWTO01002132.1:0-14573 GCA_018244755.1 Jemadia pseudognetus
TATTCCATAGTGGGACGTAAACGTAACCGGTGAAACGTGGGAGTGTTCTGCATTCCTCTGCCTACCTCTTCGGGGATAACAGGCGTGATGTTACGTTGAGACATGTTGTCGCACATATTTTGATACTTTCATGTACTTTTTCAACTAGAATATCAAAAAAGAATCAAAATCTTAACCAAAAATACTTCTTGAATAGATCTGCGATGACACTCTTTTAAATTATCAATTATAAATCTTCTTAAAATCTACTACCGGGTCGAAATGTAATGTGAATTGTTAGGACAAAACGAAAAACTCTAAAAGCCTGTCTTTAAAGTTGTTTGTCACTTTTATATTTATCCTTAACCTATCTAAGTTCACAGCTGGACTTTATTCTCCCCCGAAGGGTTTTTGCGTATAATCCCCACGCTAGGTATTCGAGTTAGGGATTGAAGAGTACGGCTTCTCGCGCCGCTTACGCTGCTGACCGTAGGCGGTCGAGCGTATGTACGCTCCGCCATACCGCGATCTGCCAGCGCCGGTTTTAGTCACCTCGTACGACAACCTCGTAACCCATTATGGAGTTTAGGGATGTATTCTTTACCTGACTCGACACGGATAACACAATATACGTTTACCTTCCGATATTACGTGTAATGAATAAAGTTTATTATTTAACAATATTGAATGACTTAAGCTCCCGAACCTTCACTAATACAGTGTAATAGGTAAATAAATAAGCATATCGTAAAACTACCGGACCGTAGCCGGTGACACGTGGGAGTGTTCTGCATTCCTCTGCCTACCTCTTCGGGGATTACAGGCGTCAAGTTACGTTTTTATATCGTAAAACTATTATTTTGTAAGTATATTTTCAGTCAGATAATATTTTATTGTTGCAAGTTTGATATCTCTATAACACAGTACCTACGTTGAGTGAAGAATGGTTAATATAAAAAAAACTTAATTTGGGTCGTTTCATACATTGATCGTGTGTGCTTCAAAGCTTTTTGTACAGTGTTTTTGTTAACTTTTAATGATCACACTGTGTATCGCGTCAAATTCTTGGTCTTTTCCGATTTATTTATCATTGTTATTAAAAGACTAGAGACTTGAGAGGCAAAATTATTACTATTGTGTTTATAAAATATGATCCTCGAAATCTTATATAAAATAACTAATTGAAAACAATATTCATAATTACTTTTCATCCTCTCAAGATCCATCAATTCCATATCGTTAAAATTAAATTTATAAATATTTGAGATTTTTAAGGTTACAATGTTTTGAATAAATAGACAGAAAAAATAAGAATTAGTAAGCATTTTATGAACGTTGATTTATACCCAGCGCCATCTACCACGCACCGGTCGAAGCTTTTCGGTTGAATCTTTGTTGGAATGGGCAAAGCCTGCGCTACAGTACTGAAACAGAATAGATGTCGCTACTGGAAAATTGTTTTAGTAATCTACCACATCTGAACTGACGCTTTCAGGACGAACTAGATGGCGCTAGTGAGACTTTCACACAGAAATATGATCTTGTTTCATTGTAACGAGTGATTCAAATTGTTTTTTTTATTAAAAATCTTTTAGTTCAATAACATTTCAATACTTCAATTACTTTATAAACATAAAGAAAGTCTTTTTTTATAAATACTGAAACTGATAATACAGTGAACATCTTACTTTTTAGTTTATTGTAGCTTTTGATACTTCTATAACAAATAAATACAAATTTTACCACTTTAAACAACATTCATAATTAGGTGCATTAATACGGCATCTCTTCGTAAACCCTGAATATCACCACTACGTAATAACCCATAGATATTTTTTTCTCATTCACCTTATAAGCACTTCTAAACATATTGTTAGTAACGGTGAAAGAGAATGAACCTTTATGCCCTAAAAACCATGAAACTTGCAAAGTTCCGCGGCGAGTCATGAACTGTATATATTCTAGGTGACATTTGCTAAAGACCTTTTAGGCCCGTGCCTCATCCGCCTTGTATGAAAGGGGTTATTAAATATGGCCAAGGAATTTAGGAACCATCTATTCAAGTAAATGTCGTAAGTAAATTTGGTTATTACGTACGAGTATATACGAAAGGGTCTTATAATAAGTTTTGGGTTGATAATATTGATATTTACAGAAGCAAATCCCAAATGTTAACTTTATATTATAATCGTAACGGATTTCTCCCTGAAGCCCTAAGTGACACTGTATATAAAATTTGAAGGAAGATGACGGGTTTTAAACAAAAATTTAAAGCAGTGGCAACACTTGTTTTGTGTCAGTGTGACAACAAGTGGCAGTGGCAGAAATGGCAATATGCTTTACGATTCCCTAATCTCTTGCCAGATTCATACTTTTCTTTGAGCAAATACTTTTAATTGTTTATTGCTGATGTTTTTCTGTTTTTTTCCTATTTACGATACCTACATGATACGTATAATAGTCATTTTTAAAATATTTTTCAAATCACTGTACTTCCATGAAGATTTCTATGTATAAGGTATTATTTAATATACAAAATAGAGGATATACTTCAAAAATGCATTATATCTAGTAAAACTAATTAACCAACTGCTCGGAGCATACAGGAAATTTGTTATCATATCCACTTATCATACATTTTCAAGTATTTTTATACCGATAATATATAATAATAGATAATAAATACAGATAACAAATCAATGTCCTTTTAACTATATATGTACATCATCCGCTATCTGGTCACTATAATACAGGCTTTGTCATTGAAATCAAAGATTTACTTAATCAAAAATTACATCTAACGACAATACATAAAATACAATGTAGGTTACACACATCGCGTACACGTTTAGTTAGTTGCATCTGCACCAAAAGCAGACCGTTTTAATGAGTTACTACACAAAAGCGAAGAACAATGTAATTTCATTATGGACTCAATTAGTACAGCTACGGCGCGCCCGCTTTGCCTACAGACGTACAAAGACAGGTGTTGCAAAAATAAAGTTACAAAACATAGCACTGCATCAGCCCGGTATTTTTAATTAAATGTCGTACACATTAAAGAAAGACTTGTACGCGGCGTATACGAGTAATTAATATTTTAACATTTAATAGTATTATTATCTTAAGAGATACCCGGGGCCGTCTGATCTCAATAACTTATGGGATTTCAACACATGGGTATTTAATATCAAATTAGACTGAGACTGTACTTTGATAATAATCAGACAGCTTTTAAACTGCCGTATATTAAATTATAAATGGCTTATAGTCAACATAGGAACGATTAAAGTAACGATAATAAATTTATCTGTGTATATACCTAGGAACATACACAGATAAATTTATGGTCAAACAGAATGAATAACCATACTTATAACAGATATGTTTCCCTGGTGAAAATCGAACCCGCCACCCAGAACTCTGCAGTCGGAGTCACTAAGCCCTAGACCGATAGTGGAAGCAACAGTTAATTAACACACACTTAATACAAACATGTCAGTATGAATAAATCCAATCACGAGTTGTCCTGTCCACGTCTGCACAGATATCTGTTCGTTCCATTGTGTTTTGATTTGATTGGTGTGAGTGAATACCCACATATATTATGTTTGCCTGAATAGGCACACGCTAAGTAATGCTTTAATTGAGGTTTTACTCAGTCCTATTTGATGTACTATTTCGCTGGCCATGTTGGTTGCAAGCGCGACTGCCGATCGCCAGGTCCTGGGTTCAAATCACAAGTCAAGCACTATAAATATTTTCTTAGATTTTCTAGTAGTGGCTCGGAGTCTGGATTTGTGCCTGGTGTATGGCAATAGGCTCACCATCTTTTCTACTGTGGGACATACCTAAAAGTAACTAGTGAAACGTCGCACTGTACTACATTCCTGTACATCTACGTCTTCAAGGATTACAGGAGCGATATCACGTTATTTAGTGTGAGCGTCAAACGTATTAAATGTATATACCAGTTTTAGAGATTACGGCGAACGTATAAGATGCACATAAATGAATTATTTCCGTAAGTTAAAAATTGGTAGTAATGATTTCTTTTTGACAAAGTACACGTTTGACATTCGGAGAAAGTCAGGAGGTACACCAAGGTCAGTCAGATTAAATAGCGAGGAGAGGTTAAAGTGACTTTTGTTGTAGACCTAAGCGCCATTGTCGTAAAGTTTACAATTTAACTTGTAAAGTTTAAGCTAAAATAATTGCGGTGATACCTACATCACTAATAATCGTGTGTGGTGTTTTTACATAATTACCTTAGTCAAATTACGAGAATAGTTTTAATGACTTATAAATCATATTTAATTTTCACTAAGTATTATATAAAGAAGTAGTATATTTCAAGAAGTATTTTATTTTTTTACGGTGACTTTATTTCGTGCGACATGTAAAAGGTAGTAAGGAAATTTTATTCCAGTATGAAGCTGAAAAATCAGTCTCCTCTCGCCGTTTTCTTTAAAATTGCTTCTACTAACAAAATCATATTCCGGCACACTATGCAAAAATCTGTGATATACGAAAATGCGCCAACATTTCTTTTTGAGATGAAAAATTGTCAACGGCTACCTTGAACGATTCGAGGCGTCGTAAATAATGGTTTTTTTTACACTTACATAAGAACCTGTTACTTGTATGTGTGTATGTACACATGTACACGTATGTGATTATGTCGCAGGAACGATAATCACTGAAGTAGACGTGTGAGTGGAGACCACGCTTTGACAACCGCGTAGGACTTCCTCCGGCTAGTGGAGTAACGATATAGGCAAAGTGGCTGGCAGCGGTTGGATGCAAAGAGCTGAAGATCGAGCTCAGTGGCGTGCTATTGGAGAGGCCTGTGTCCAGCAGTGGACGGAAATATACTGATGATGATGATGATGAAAATATTAAAGACATTATGCTTATGTATACAATATTATCAAAATTTATTTTGTCATTATTATTCTTGCGTGCGACGTACGTAAATATGTATTTTCATATTGACTTACAGTTAACTGATATACTATAAGCCCTTAATTTTAACAATTAATAATAATATACCACTAGAAACAATCTACGTCCTAAAATATTGTAAAAATATGTATAAACCTCACTTTAAATAAAAATTAAAGATTATGATGTTGTCATTACAACTTTAATATACGAAGCAAGGTAGTTATTTAAAACTTTCAATAAACTTATTTTATTTTATTTCATTTCTTATCTTTCTCGTTATAATTATCACTATTTTCGAGTCGTGTAATATATGTAGTTTCGTTGCTCAGAATTAGAGTTAGTATAGGGGAAAGATACGTTAATACGATTCGCCCGTTGCCCTAAGAGCACATATTCATGTAAGAATGAGCGAGACAGAGCTAAAGGCAATGTAATTGAATGTAAGCTTTCTCTCGTGCAGCGGTCGAATGTTCGAATTTCAAAAAGGATTCCAACGAAGTGTTCCAATTTTAAAATGCTGTGTTAATGCATATTATTTTTCGTTTATAAAATAGATAAATCAATATACTGTACGCTGCATCGCTCATTAGTCAGATTTTTTAAATAATAACCTATTTCATTTATTCATTTTATTCCAATCATATATGAGTACAACTCTTGGCACTAGTTTAAATTGCAATTTTAAACTACACAAGATTATAGACATTAATAGCCGAATAGTTAAAGGAATGATTGGAGCTTAAAACATCTAATAGAATCAATTGTAGGTATTAAGCGAGAGCATAAATGAAAGCACGGATCAGGTAGAATCAAATTTGAGTGCTTGGTAACCATTCTTCTTTGGGGTGGATGGTATTATTAAAAAAAAGATACCGGTCTCGGCGGCCGGATAGTATCCCTGCCGGCTGCACAGTTCCGGACGATTTCCGGTAGGGACGAAGTGTTTGAGCGACACAAGTTCCGGTCCGAATATTGTTGCACGGTATTAAGATTCGCTATGATTTAAAAGCGCTATTATTATATTACATTGTTGGTGATTTATGAAGTTTATGAATTATTTGAGATATACAAAAAGTGTGCTTCGAAATTTTTAATAATACCAACTTAACATGTGTATTTTAAATATTTTAAAGCAATTAATCTGATTGTTAGAGATATTTGTATACGAGTATTGTATGGAGAGATACTTCATTACTTAATTATTAGGAGAAATATATGTACATGTATTTAATAAGATATCAGAAGACATAATTATATTACTTTATGATTTATTCAAATTAAGGCTTATAAATTATTTAAAAATTATAAAAGTGCGTGCGATTGATGAATATTTTAATCGATATTTCTTACGTGACATTAATTATTAAATCATAAAGTTAGACGCATAAAATATTTGTAGATATTTTATATATTTTAAGACATTTTCCGCATGCCATTTTGATAAATGATTAGGTACATTTTTCACATGGCGTTATAGGCAACCATGAGCTCTGTATATAATAAGTATTAATTATATTCCTATGTAAACCATGTTCTGTGAATTAAAAATGTTATAACTATTATTAATAGTGTGAATAAGTAATTCATATATGCATTTCTGTTAAAAATTGATGTAGGTATGTAAAAGAAACACTTTGGCGCTGTATAGAAATATTTGGGACTCCGCGCTCTCATACACCGTAAGGGGTACTTATATAATAATGAATGAATCAATGAATGAGCGAATGACTGAATGAATGATCGATTGTATCAAGAACTGTATTGTTTTATTGTGAATTGTAGATACGTAAATGTACGACAAATAAATTGATCACATCGATCGCAATGGGCCGCGCGGCGCGCGAACGGAAGAAATTGCAACGGCCCGCCTTTCCGCACCGCATACTAATTGTTTTCGACGCGACCAGCAAAGAATCACTCAAACAGGCTTTACAATTTATTTGATTTCTATACCTGCCGTATTAATTGTTATGTGCCATTAAATATAACCTTTACTTTTCAGCCTCAATGTATTATAATAATTATCATATATTATTATTGCTCCAATAACGTTTCCTTCCCACTATGGAATAGGTGGTGAGCTTATTGCCATACACCGGGGACAAATCCAGACTCCGAGCCATTACTAGAAAATTTAAATTAGAAAAATTTTGTAGTGCCCGACGCGGGAATTGAACCCAGGACCTTCCGATCGGCAGTCACACGTGCAACCAACACGACCAACGAGGCAGTGGAAAGAAAATATAACACCGCAATACACAAAACATAGCTCTGTTGTATGGATACTGTATCCGATTGCAAATAGAGAGTTGAGCAAACATCGAGACGCATCCATTTGTCGGTTACATGCAGAAGCATGACAGATTTAATAGCTGGTAGCTACTACGAACATTATACGACCTAAGTATATGAAAAATAAAGTAATTATTGTATCTTTCTAAAATCGGATGAAAAGTATTTTGTTTAGATATGGCATAACTATTTTAATATTACGTATGTATTTCCCTCAACGACCAGGCTGAGGAGTTTGGTATACTGGTTGTTTGCTACACCGGACACAAATTCAACCCCCGATTGTTCTCAGAAATTTCAAGTTTGCGAAACAACAAACAAACGTTTGTTGCAACAAACAACGAGGCAGTCAGTAGCAATATAACCTATGTAAGAAATATAATTATGGTCGTTTCTCCAAAAAACCTTGTAGTTTATATTCAGATGTAATACATACATACAACAGTAGAACCATGGCGTTAAGAGTTAAATTAACTCGGGTTCCACCCAATGAGCCCAGTCGGACAACTTCCAACAACATTTTCGTAATGCGAAGGACAGAGCAGTGAGCTATTATTATTACCAAGTGAAGTTCTATTATTAGGAATATATTAAGTTTGCGAGGTATTGGAGGCTTCATGGGTTGGCTTTTTAGAAGTCTCCAGTACGTAGGCGTGTACGTGTATATTTGTATCGAGGCGGGAGCTTCGTTCAGTGGTGAATAAATAAATAGGCTGATGATGATGTCGGTGATGATTCACACCGATCTCAGACACGGTAACAGTGCGCGAGCTGCTTTAAATAAAATGTGTATAGCACAAACGAAAGTGGCGTGCGTTAAAAAATTGATTTTTCTGGATTTTTTCACTGAAAATGTAATTCAGCACAATTTAACAATAGCATTTATTTGCTTATGTACGTTAGGGCTAAAGATAGGTTTTTATATACACTTCTCAAGTGTTAATATCAAGTGTTTGGTTCGTCGTTGGTCCGCAATCGATGCAGTGATCTTAAGCGAATACTTTCGACTTCAAACAGTTCATCAAACGGTTCAAACGGTGAAGTGTTAGGCGTGTGCCGATCCGCACTTCGGCATCGTGGCGGGCTATGGCATTCTGAGGAAGGTTCGTATCACAGCGATTAACACTCTTTAATGATGATGATGAAGTAATTAAATAACATATGGCTCAAACTAGCTACGAAAGAGAATTGTAGTTAAGTATGTATCTACATAAACATTTAAATTTTGTAGATTAATATTAAGAAAAGAAAAGTTTTGTAAACGAAAGTCGATGGAAAATCTATGCTCGTTTAGATTGTAAACTCAAACTTTTAAGTTTAAGACCTAGGTTTTGTTAACGAAAATTGATTGAAAATCCAGACTTATTCAGATTTTAAATTCAAACTTTTCGACCGTAATTCTCTATACGAAAAAGGTATTTTCGTTCGCTTCAATAAATGTAGCTACTCGTACGAGTATGTGTAACAAGATTCCAATAGTTGTATTGCGCATGCGCGAAGGATGGAAATAGAGACGAGGACGATTAGTTTTCGGCAAATTAACGTGCAGCAAAAACCATTAGTGAATTGTTTACGCGCCTTAATTACAGGAGACTGTGTTTATAAATATATAAAAATTGTAGTCGTATCGAGAAAAATGCTTACGTGTAGTATTAATTACGAAACTAAATTATTCAGTTACTTGAATTACGTATCTATATTTTTATTACATCTTAATATTCAAGTCTAACTGATGAGTTTAAAAAACGAATGTCAATGAATCAGTGAATATCAGTTTAAAATTACGTCAATCAATACTTAATCAGTATGAGGCAATGGTCACATGACGACCAAACCGTAATCTTCTAAGGCTTTAGATTGGAGAGCCCTTAAAACTAATTTTCCTAATAACTTATAGCCGCTTGCTAAGCTCCAGTGATAAACGACAGCCCCTTTCAATCGTTTGCGGTGACCTTAGGACAAAGAGGGGCGCGGCAGATCAAGACATATTTGCTATTCAGTTTAAATTTGAATTCACAAAAATTAAACGATAAATTCTATAACAAGCGTAAAAATCCAAAAAAAATAATGTTTTTATTTTAACTTCAAATATAGATCGATTTTTTCAACATGGCTATTTTTCCCGCCTAAACGATGTTTAAGTTTTAAATACTTATTTAACGGTAAATAAATCTCCAACATCCAAATAAAGTGTCCAACAGTAGAATGAACGATTGTTGTTGCTGTTGATGACGATAACAAAAATAAATCTTGTAACACGATGTGATAATCCAACTGTTATCCTGCATTATTATACTAATAACGTCAATAATAAAGATGTGTGCGAAAAATTACGTCATCATCTTTAGCAGAATCTACGAAAATGACACTTACAAATTATACGATCTAAACAGTCTATGGTAATAGGCTTACCTTCTATGACACACATCTTTGTGGAAGTATTGTAACTTATCCCTTCAAGGCAACGCGGGCGTGATGTTACGTTGTATGTACAGTTCATTAAAAATGTAAAGTATGTTGCCAAAACCACTGGTAATATTACCCTTTGAGGGTTAATAGCAAGTCTGCGGGCGGAGCCGTCGCGTTTTAGGTCACTGGCGGTAAAAACAAGACCGGCCCACATTCATGGCGGGAATCTCTTATAATAATATTTTCTGCAACGTTCATTCACGAACAATTTGTTATTACGTAGTTTAAATCCTCTCTAACCCTTTTATCGGACCACTGTTGGGCACGGATCGCCTCACCAAATGAGGGTTAAGGCCATAGTCTGCCACGCTGGCCCAGTGCGGTTGACAGACTTCGCACGCGTTAGAAAACATGTTTAGTGGTAGAATGGTCGACTACCAGCTTTTACATTTAATATCGGATTTTTTAGCTTCGTTCACTGCGTTATGCGAAATAGAAGCAAATTGTTCCGTCCATGCTTTAAAGTTGAAGTTTAAAGGTACAGTGTTTGAGCAATTTTGTTTACGTCAGTAAGGTCTCTTAGGGCGTAGGCAGTTAAAATTAAAATTTTAATTTACGGATGTGGTACGTGTGTGTTGCTACGTATAGTATTTCTGGTTAGTCCTCAATGGCATCAAAGCGATTATGGTGCCAAGGCATGCTATATCTGTCATATTAAAGCTAGCACTACTGATTGAAAAGACTCCGCCTGCTAAGAGCAAACCCAAGTCCTGCAGGTAATGTGGTCCAAAAAAGATCTGCTCGATGATACTGTAGTTGAGTTTAAGCAATTATTTTAATTGATTTATATGTTGTCATATATAGGCCTATTTGTTAAAGACATAAGCAAATCGTAACATCTCTATCCATCCCGTAAGGGAGCTGGCGTGATGGTGTATTTACATTAAATAATATTACAGTTTAATGTATGTATTTCTCTTCTACCCCATAAGGGACCAGCCATGATAATAAACTAATACGCTGTACGTAAGATAGGAGATCTCCAAAAACCTCAATAGTTTAACACATATTACGATTAAGCTCTGGTGCCACGCCTACATAACTTTTTCTTAAGACCGCACTACGTTTGAACCCGATCTGGATCAGGCGATCAGTTGTATAACTAATCGACGGACAGATTGCTCAGAAATCGGGCGTACGATTTATCCGGAGTGCTTTTCGTCGAAACAAAACTCAAACCCTGCTATGGCTTTATGGCATTAATATACCGAGTGCTTAATCGTTAATTGAATATTGGATAACCTTTATCTATAAAATTATATCTATATCTAAAAACTGCTATCTATATCTATAAGCTTATATTAGAACATATTAGGCGGATAACATTATTAAAATTATAAGTGAGTTATTTAGAAAACACTAACATTACGAGTACATAAGATCGTTAAACTTACCACTGAAATGATACAAGCGAATTAATAAATAATAATTATTTAATACTGTGGCCTCAAACACTTCAATAAATACGCCATTGAGGTGAAAATTGTAGGTGTACAGTGTGAGAGCGTCGCGCGAAATGATCACAAAAGCTGGAGGGAGCAGTGGGTCAGATTAATCAAACATTCAGGGAATTTGTGCCCATTTTTGTGGAAACCTTCTGCTCGTTGTGTTGTCTAATCATTGAGGGTTCGCTCATTGTATATCTTATTATACCAATTCGTACTTTTAATCAATTCTTTATTATTGCATCACGCCATATCCTTAATGGGTTAGGCAGAGAACGCGGCGTGATAATTATCTCAATCTTTAAACCTGATATACTAGTATATACATCACTTGGCACGTTTCACTTTACAAGTAAATCACCGATAATGTTTTATAATGGAAAATGAAATCGCCTTAAAATCGCTTTTAATAACATGGTAGGTAATTAAAGAGTAAGACTCCAAGTAAATTGTAACTTTGTTATCTGTTCTTAGTCACTTGACACTTTGGTTGAAATAATCACAAAATAATCATTGACTAAGATTAATCAAATATTTACATTACAGTGTCCGGAATGGTGTCGGTGTTGCCATCCTCTTTGTTTTGCAACTATTTGGGTATTCACCATTTCGTCGTATTAACGTTACAAAATTGTTACGTAATTTATCATTGTCAAACAATAATACATATTTTTAATATTCTTTGGTAATTACCAAGTAGTCTGGAAACTTTCACATTTATTGAAAGGGCTAAACGTGAAAGATATATTAATTATAATAAAATTGCAATTGTAACGAAATGAATATGAATAGGCGAAGAAAAATCTTAGTGAGTTTTTAAGAATATTGTACCTATAGGTACATAAAGTATTGTAAGACTTGGTACATTCAAAGTTTACATAAAGATGTAGTGCAGAGAGCTACAATTAATATGTACTTTGTATAATAGATAACTTATATTGCAAAAACATTCATTATTTCCGCTTCCACTGTCAATGTCAGACTTATAACAGTCTGTTGTCGATCATCATCATCATATTTATAATGAAACAAAATTAAAATAAAGCAACGATTATGATAAAAATACATACGAACATTACAGTGCAATAAAATTACAATTATAATAAAATCGCATTTTTGTAATTCTAAATTATAATATGTATACGGAATAGTTTATATGAATTTGTTATATATATTTAAATAGTATTGTAGGTACTAAATATTTTATATAAGCATCGGTCACAGAGAACAAAGGACGCTGAGGGTCCATCTAAACACGTGCCAACGGTTTCACACACCCCTGGGACAGTACTATATGTCAATATCAACATAATTTAGCAACAAAAATATAAAAAATAAACATTATTGGCTGTTTTATGAGTATTATATTATCACACCACGTCTCACATGGGTTAGCTAGAGAGCACCGTATGCCAACAATCTTGATCCTTACACACCGGAAGTGATTACATGTTCATCATTCTCTACACAACCTCACGCCAGTTTCAAAGATTTGTGAATTCTATCATTCACTATCTGATCTAGTTGGTAGCTATAGTCGTTTGTTGGCAACAGTTTCATCCCCTACTCCGTATTATATAACAAATAAATCCTGGGAGTGCCACACTCCTCTGCTTACCCCATTGGGAAACTAGAGCGTGATGCTATGAAACTTTTTACTTATCGAGTATTTCCCCGTACACGCCTACGTCGCTAACAGGGACGCGTGGTGCGTGCATATAGCAACACTGGTAGTAAACGCGTCGTTTATACATACTCGTATAGCAACACTAATAGCTGCAGATGACTGTTTCCCGCTCGTATTCTTTCTTCTACTCTACTTCTTCTTCTTCTACTCTAGCTGTGCTGCTAATACTACCATATTACTATAACAATTAATTGTTGTGATAACTTTATTATCAAAGTAGCCGTCTATGTATTATAATAAAAGAATGTTCAATATCTTTTTATATTTAAAGCAAAAGGCTTGTGTCGTTTCCGGCTCGTATAATTATTATGAATAGAAAACACAATAAGCCTACCAGAGTTGACTGAAGACAACATCGTCATTATCAACCAGTTCTAAACCCCGAAGCCCATCGTGGGGATTATGGGCGAAAACCCCACAGCGGACGCTCGTGTCCAGCAGTGGACTGAGACAGACTGATAATGATTCCTCTCACATACTGTTTAGTGTTAGTTACTGAACGTGCAACTTTATATCTTTAAATTCAGTATTAGTATCATAATAACAAGACTACATATGAAAATCTCCATCAATGTATGCTTATTAAACACTTAAAGAAGTAAAATTAAATAAAAAAGCATTTAGTCCTTAATATATCTTTATTACATATATAAGAGAACAAGAAAAGTACAAATTTCTATAAACACACCTTCGAGGCGACATGTCACGCCATCTAGTTTTGTCAGTGAACATTATAACGAGGACATGTAAAAAATGTGGGTCAGCTACTCGGCAATGTAAGGTCGTAAGAATAAATCGTACAATGATATCATGACGCCTGTTACAATATATATTTGTAATTAATATGCATACATATCCTTAATAATTAATTTTGGTAAAACATTATTTTAGAGTTTCTTGCACCACTTCTTCTAATAGATAAGAAGCTAAAATTAAAAAATGAACCGCACACATTTTTAATCAAAATTGCCACTTCTCAGTAAGACTTGATAATAAACCACAGCACCCTGCATGACATAACCCGACATATTATTATAAATAATAAGACGATGCAGCAATAAAAACAAACGAAAAGGACTGGCTGACTTAACCTTTAAAAACAATGGCATATTATCTATGCGTTCGTGAGACCATACCACAATTCACTATGATTTTGACACACATTCGAGTTACCTCATATACACTCATGACGTGCCCATTCATCACTCCAAACATTTTATAGCCTCTAGTCGTATAAATCGAAACATCATTAGAATTGTTTGATTTTTTTTAAAAAAGAAACCAAAAGTCCACACATAATCGCTTTACCGATAGATAAACACAAATTTGATTATTACAACTTACCTAACCTCAAAATGTTGTACAAACCGCAAAAGAACAAAAGGAGGTTGGTTAATTGTAGTAAATAAAAAATCAATGAGCAAAAAGCATTTTTTTTTAATATTACGTAATTAATAGCGAGAAACTTGTTGTTCTATTTGCATAAATTATAGATCCGTTGTCTAAAATTATAAATAATAAGAATTATACAACTTCACTTAAAACGTAATAATGTTATTTGATACCCTTTCTTTTTTAACAATAGCAATATTATAATAATTTAACAATAAGCAGAATTTAATAACACCGTGTAAAAAAACACATCGTATTTATTTTTTAATTTATTTCCTCAAATAATAAATAAATAAGGTTTTATCTGATGGGGACGTTAGAAGTCTCTGAAACCGGCGTGCGTGTATGAAGAGAGTGATGAA